>JAQZBX010041486.1:0-22337 GCA_029593785.1 Cabassous unicinctus | reverse complement strand
TCTTATTGTTTTCCCAGTCAACTTCTAGTCATATTTCATTTTTTAATATTAGGATTCTAGGAGATGTAAAAGGGTTTATAAAAGAAATTAAGAATGAATTTTCTCTGCATCCCTTACATTACACCAAGTAAATATAATTGCTTCCACCTCATTCAGGTCATTTCAATATATATTTGTTGAGCACTTCTATATATCAAGTATTGTGTGGGAATTGGGAGTTCAAAGATGAATATGACATCATCCTTTCACCTCAAGGACTTCACAGTTTGGTGGGAAATACAGATACATAGTAAAATAGTTTTAATAATTTTTAGATAGATAGCCATCTGCAAAGAGAGTTATGGATGCCCAAAAGAGCACTTTGCCAAGCCTGGATCTCAGGGAAGACTTTTTCAGTATCCTTCTACCAGGTCCTGTGCAGGTCAGTATCTCTAGCATCTAGAGAAGGGTTTGCTCTGATTAAACTCGGTGGCAGGACAGGTAATTTTAGAACTAAAGATGATTTTTGTTCTTTGACAAGAACATAATTGTTTATTTTACTTAATTGAGGCAAACACTTTTTTTTTTTTTTACAAGCAACAACTAATGAAGAGCTGGCCAACCTTTTCAAAGAGGAACTTACTTTTAAAATAGTGATATTATTAGGTTTATTACTGGGAAGTGAACTGTGACAAACTTGTAAAGCAATGCCCCCACAACCTATGTCTTAGAAAATAATTCCACTCCTGAGAATAGAGCGGTGATTTTCATATCAGGGTCTGTGTGCACCTGGAAACACCTGGAAACTTTCCATGGCCTACACAGGACCATGATTTTAAGGAAATCAGTTTCCAGATCTTCAACTTCCATATGTTTGCTCTCCTAAAACTCTCCTAAAATTGTCTTCTGTGCTTTCCCATTTCCCACTTCTCCTTGTACAACCCTTCCCCCCTTCTCAATTTACAGAAGAAAAGCACAGTATTCACCCTTCCTGAATTGAATTTTACCATGTTGCATTTTACTTGTTGGCAAAAAACTTCTGAGGCACTAATAAAAACCAAGGGATAATTCCAAATATTGACAACAATGTTGAGAACATGATTAAGTCTAATGATTGGTTAACAAATCTTTCTATATTGAGAGGTTTCTCTTTTAATTTTCCTTTCATTAAAATTCAATGAGGATCTAATAGAGTTGCTAACCAGTAGATCATTAAAAACTAATTTTTGATGATAGATCACTATAGAATTTTTATTATGTATCTCAGAAGGAGTTCAAAAACTTGAATAATAGTCACAACAAATTTTCCCCCAATCCCATCTACTCACTTAGGTGAACTGGGATTCTCAGTGCTTATATTTGTAAAAATGAAAAATGGAAATATCATTTTTAATTTTAGTAATAAATAATATTCACACATAGATACAGCCTTATTGATCTCATTAAAAGATGCATTTCCAAGAAAATTTTATTTTTTATGTTTAATGCATATTTATCAGTTCCTAACAGGTGTTTTATTGATCAATTCTGTACTAATAATAATCATGGTAACTCAATCCAGATGGAAGTTTTTTTTTTAACACTTAGAGCCTTATGGTCACAAAAATTAAAATTATACACTTAAATGTACTATAGATTAATAAAAGACTCAAGCATAAACATGTATCATAAACATATATGTTAAAATCCTCTTGGAAGAGTGGGTTAGAAACAAGTGTTGAAAGAAGCAAAATAAAAATTTTAAATCTCCTACAGTTAAGCAGGAGCTTGTTTATATATTTTTACTTTGATATGGGTAGATACAATTGCTATGGTAAACAAAAATTCATTGATACCATTAAAAGATTGAAATAACTTTTATTGTTCAGCATTGTTTTAGGAGGTGTGTGAGCAAAAACTCTTTGAAGTTTCTTGGAGTAAAGGACACTCCCTGCTTCTCCTGCACTGCCCACCCTCCATCTTGAGAAAGTGAGCTTGCCAGGTACTGAAGCTAGATGTTCATACAAGTTACAATCCTAGCTCTCATACATCTTAGCATGGGAAAACTTTTCTTTTAAAGAACAAAATTAAGCTTTTTCTTCTTGTCTTCAAGTATCAGCTCCTTGGGGAAACAGACTAGGAGGTGAAGGAAACCACTTTTTTAAGAAAGTGGAACTAAAATCCAGCTTGTAGTGCATATTTATTTTTGTGACAAAGGAAAAAAGATGGCAATGTATTCTTCAAACCTATTCTATTATTCTAGGCTGGAAATAATTAATACTAAAAAAATCTGACACTTTAATCTACCTTTTTGGGTAATACAAGTAAGACCCCACACAACTCAATGCTTAAAGGAAACCAAAATTTAAAAAGAATAAGAATTATTTGATAATTTTAGTTGTACAATAAGAGCATTGAGTTTACATGTAGCTATGTAATACATACATTAAAAGGGAAGTAAGGAAGGATATCAGATCAAGCAAACAAGCAAACAAACTCCCCTTTACTTATATAAGTACATGTTGAATGAGGAATACCAATTTTTATTTAATTTCAGTGACTCTATATTTTCAATGAAAACCCCTGGAATTTGAAAGCAGGATTCAGAATGAATAGACTGAGGCTTTTTATAAACATGACTTGTTCCTAACTGTGTGTAATGAACTAGGTTTTAATTCTTTTGGTTTTATCCACATTCCATTGCTGATGTCTGTAGATTGATTCCTTGCATCCATGTCAATTTTTCCACTAAGAAACTTTATCTGTTTTTTCCCATGCTGGAAATTAAATCATAATTCAAGCTTATTTAGATCAGGTAGCCAATAAATATTTGAATGTCATAACCAACCAGGGCAACAAACTAGTTAGCCAGCTAACCAGTCAGTTGATTATAAATGTATACCGATTGCTCACTCTGTTTCCAGAAAGGCTTAGAATTTCATCTCTGCCATCAGAGCACACAATACAGTTGTGACAACTGTACTGACAATTCAATGAAGTGAGATCTAAAAGACCCTTTATTTGGGTTTGAAATTCAGACAGCAGTATTCATTTATACAGTACACACTTTAACCTCTAGATCAGGGATTCTTCACCACCCCAGTATCCCCAAGATTTCAGGGGGTCTGTGAGCTTGAATTGAAAAAAATCAACTTATTATCTTTATTTTCTCTGACCTCTAACCGAAACCTAGCATTTCCTTCACTTATGAATATATGCAATAACTAAATGACAGTAGTATTCATATCACCTCACTGGCAAAGGGGTCCATGGAACAAAAAAGGTTAAGAACCCCTGCTCTAGACATACTCAAAATCTTATACGTGTGTATGTGAGCACTAAGCCAATCACCCTGTCCATGCTATTGTCTGGCAGTTGCTCTTTTGCGGCAGTAGAACAAATATAATCCACATCTCAGATAATCTATTTACAGATTAGCATCCTCCAACAGAGAAAGAACCGTAAGCAATGGAAGGAGACCTGTGAGATAGACCTGGGATTGAAACCTGTTTCTGCCACTTCCTAGCTGGGACAGTCCTTTTCAAGGTGTGCTATGAAGAATGGTGAGTCAGCAATTGCTTGTTGTTGGGCCACAAAGATAAATTCAGAAATTGAACATAAGTTTCTGGAAAGTTCCTGAAACATCCAAGCAAGTGATCAGTGAACTCATCTCAGTGAGCAGGGTATAGAACAGTTCTGTGATGTCTAGGAATTAACACACAGTAGGACCTGATTACTACGTGATATTTTAAGGGTAGTTTGCCAGCTGTAACCCCCAAATATCTCAATTCTAGAATCCACTTATTTCATTAAAAAAAGAATTTTAATTTAACTATGGCTTTATAGAATATGTAGTTGAAACTGGCTTCTGATCAAGAGTAATATAAATTCTGAATATATAGATCATCTACTTCATTTTGGATAAAAGTTGAAAATGAGTATCCTGTGATTGCTGAAATTGCTTTAAAATTTCTTCTTCCAGTCCCATCAACATAGTTCTATGAGACTTGTTTCTCTGCTATGAGTGTTATTAAAACAAAAGAAGACTAGAGAAGTTAACAAGTAAGAAGCAAGTTTATTTGTCATATAAAAAACTTTGTAAAGTTGCATATAGGTGTTTAAAATGGCTTTTCATAATTTTTTGTTTAGTTCCAATTATAGAATGACAAAAGTTACAAGTATGTATATTTTCACTGAATAATGTGCAGAGGTTTTATAATTATTTTATGTTTTAATGTTATGCTTATTCCAGTCATATTAATTGAAATGTAATTTTACCTCTGTTGAATGTCATAAAAATTGGACTTATGTTTTGTATGTGTTTTTCATTTGTTTGTTTTATTGGATTTTCTAGTTATTTATATCAATTGTATTTTTCAAAAGTATTAATCCATGACTGATTGGGAAAAAACATACAAGCAGAAAGCTGGTCCTTAGTCACAGATTTTTTTTTGTTTTGTTTTTGTTTTGTTTTTTTGTTTTGTTTTAAAGTTTTTTCTTATTACTTCCAAAAATAGATAGCAATGGTACAAGTTGCAATTATAAATTCTGCTTTAAAGAACAGATATGAGTAATTTTAAACTACCACAGATATTGAATGTTATTTAAAAACCTCCCCACAAAGAAAAACTACAGGCCCAGATGGATTCACGAGTAAATTATCATCTTAATTGTGATTCACAAGAGAAGACCTAAAAAAATGGTCTTCTAAATAAATGGAGAAGTTTAACTTTCATGGATTTCCATATGAGTCAAGATAGGTTGGAAAATGCTGTGATAAACCACCCCAATATCCCTAAGGCTTAAAAGCAACCAACACTCATTTCTCTCTTGCACTACGTGTCAGTCATAGGTCAGCAGAAGGACTCCCTACAGTCAGCCTGACAGCAGACACCATTTTGAACACTGAATGGTTGGTGCCATATCCCCAACCTTCTGCTCTCAACTCTGGTGAAACAAATCGTATTGTTAGCAGAAAGCTCTGGGTTCTCGGTGTCTAGGTTCTTGGCTTCATCTCAAGAAAGAATTCAAAGCTGTGCCAGTTTATTGAAGCCAGTAAAAGGGTTTATTGAGAAAACGAGAAAAAGGAATAGTACACACCCATGTTGTGCTACAATGTGAGACGCGTGAGCCACAAATTTTTTGACAATCACTGAACTAAGAGACCTTTTGAGTCTCAGTTTCATCTTCTACAAAACAAGAACATCAATATTTTAGAAAGATATTGTATGATTAAATAAAATTATGAGGCAAACATTCCTAGACTATAGCAGCCACTCAGTAAATGAAAGTTATTACTGTATATACTTCTAGACTATTTTAATAGTAATATCTAGCCTCTATGAAGTTAAGTACGGTTCAGCATTCTTTATATGCATTTACTCATTCAAACCCCTTAGAGCCCTATGAGGTGGATAATATTGTTGGCCTCATTTTACAGGTTTTACAAGGAACTGAGGCCTAAAGTCAATATAATAGTCAGTTTTCACTAGGTAATACTGTAGCAATAAACAACCCCCAAATTCCAGAAGCTTATAATACCAAATATTTATTTCTCATTCATAATGTATTTTGGCAACTGCCTATCAGTTTCCCTACCTCTTCTCTATGTCTTCTCATTTCAGGCAACAGGCTGAAGGAGTAACCAGCTCTTACTAGAGACACTTCATTCTCTTGACGGAGGAAAAGGTGAGCAAGCTGATGGAAACCCATAATAGCTCTTACAGCTGCTGCTTGGGTATGGGATACATCATGTTTGCTCACATGCAATTGGCCAAAGCAGATACAGGGCCAGCCCAAAGGTGAGTAGGGTGAGGATGCATCGTCCTCTAACAAGAAGGGGAAATTAGCATTTGAAAACAATAATATAAGCTAATACAGTTACACACACTGTAAGCAGTTGTGTTAATATTCAAACCTGGAAGTGTAGCTCTAGAGTCTAGCTCTTTACCACGATAACATATTTCCTATTGTTTGTTCCCTAAGAGAGTTGAGTCAAATGGAGGAAGAAAATTCCAACAGTATTTCTTCTCTCCTTCTACATCTATGGTGTGAAAATCGATGGCTGTTTAGAATCCATGAAGCCAAACAAGAGGCAGTAGAACAATATGTTCAAGGTCATTCAGGGTTATAGTGTTTCATCATGAATGTATCTTTAACCACAGAGAGATGCCTCACTTGAAGAACACAGATAAGGGAAATAATAAATTCCCAGTTCCACAATAATGTCAAATGTTAGATTTTAAGGCCAAATATATGCTACACTCACACAATCTCTGCAACAACAATAAGAAAAGGTAAAGATTTCACTTTTATTTATGACAAAAGAAATTTTTCAGTATTTGTACCAAGGTTTATGATTCCAAGAGGTGATGTTATTAACAATATGTAGAACATACTGTGTTAGCCAGACATTTTTCACTGTCCATTGTAATATGCATATATGATATAGTGTATGTATAATTTTCTCTTTCTATGTGTAGATTGTTTGCCACCTAGTGGTAGTTATTTTCAACTCAAACATTAATATTCATGAGCAATTCTAATTTGGAAATGTGCTTCTATTTTTTTTTAAATAAAAATGTTTACAAGTATTGACAATGACATTATTCTATTCTAGCAAACTTACAAAAAATGCCTTGCAAATTTAGTTCATATTTAATCCTTGACAATGACAGATGGGCAGTGTATTCAAAAGTCATTTCTTGTTGCATGAAGAATGTAGAAAATGATGAAAAGAACATTTCAATTTTTAGCAAATAATCCTAAGATATTCTTTGGATGCAGTGATTTTGTGTTTTGTACTCAATATTGCTTAGCAAAATATACACAAATAGCTGTAAAATTCATTGTCTTATTGCATACACAGTTTGGAGTATGTGACTCTAAAGAGATAATCAGTTGTTCCTGGTAGGCATGTTTTAGTTTTTAATATTTTATTAAAATTTATTATGTAGTCAAAATTTCACAAAGTGTTTGACAACAGGATTCAAATAATTGTCATAAAATTGAAAATTAAAACTAGATAGCACTTCACACCTATCAGAGTAGCAAAGATTAGAAAGCTGGCTAATGTGTAACATGTTGGCAAGAATCTAAGACCATAGAAATCCTTATGCATTATCGGTGGGAGTCTAGACTAGAAGCTAGCTTGGCCTGCAATATAGCAATGATTCAGTATATGCTTCCTTTATGCCTAGCATCTCCACTCCTGGTATATACTACAAAGACACACACAGGACCAAAAGATATACATGAAGATGTTCGTTACAGCATTGTTTATAGTAGTAGAAAGTTGGAAATAATCTGGGTTTCCATCACTGGGGAAATGAATGGAAGTTCCCCATGGACTACTATGTAGCACTCAAAATTATCAGCTGTATGTAGAGTTGGCAGAGTGAATCTTAAAAACAGTGCTGAGTGGAACAGGCAAGTCAAAATGAAACTATGTAATAGAAACCATTTTGTAAATTAAAAATACATGCCACAAAAATACCAACATTTGATAGGAACATCCAACCCCACAATTGTGTATTTAATGTATTTAAATATATTAGACATTTGGAGAAAGGAAGACATGGGGCTAGGAAATGCATATAAAAGGCAACAAGTGAAAGAATGAATGACTAAATTAACAGGAAGGGGGCTCTTAGACATCAATGATGATGTGCCTTAAGCTGAGAACTCAGTGATGATGATCAACTTGATCTCTGAACATGTCTAAATACTACTACTACTACTACTAATAATAATAATAATGATTTCAAGTGTAAGAATTGAATTTAAAAGTGCTTTTTAGAAAACAAAGCTTTCTCTCATAAGTAAAGGAGATATTTCTCCCAAGTAGAAGAAATATTTGTTTTAGTTAGATGATTTTGTTCTTTGGCTAAGTGTCAACAGCCTGAAGCTATTTATATTTTGAGTTCACAGTGAATCAAGATCTTGAATATACAATATTTAAGTCGACAAAATTTTGAACTTAAGGGTGACTGTCTGATAGAAACACGTAGTGAGGAATAAGTGGGAGGGAATGAAAGAGAGCAGAGGAAAAACTTGGCTTAGCTCAGCCTTTCCCAAATGGTAGGAAATCCCCCTTCCAGGGAAAACCAATCCTGGACATTGCTCCATAGGAGGAAAAAAAAAAAAGGTGTTCCTGTGAAAAAATAAGTTTATGGGGACATCTCATACTCTCATTTTGTAGACTCACAGAGAACATGAACACATTAAAGGCTCAGAGATACCCTGCATGGAAGAAGGAAACCTGTTTGACTTGACCTAATTTACTGTTTCTCAGACTTATTTGATCAAGGGTTCTTTTTTATTTCTTTTTTAAAAAAAGGCCCTTAACATCCTGCAAAACTAGCCTTCCATGCCCATTTTGGAAGACTCCCTACCAACCCCCTTAAAAATCCTGTATTTTTCATTTCACCAGTCTTTGTGGTGGCTATAACTTATCCCAATTTTCTTAAAATATATATATGAAATAATACACATTAAATTAGATATATTTTACATACTCATACAATGGTAAAAATCATAAATGTTATTGAAAAAAACAACAAAAAAGGAAGTAGTTTTTGTTTTAAACACAGGATCACGCCATACATTCTGATGTACCTCCTTTTTCCAAGCAGTAACTAATCTTAGACATCCCTCTTTTCAGTATATCCTGATCATGTGTCTTGTACTTTTTATTTTAACAGCCGCAGAGTATTCCAGAGTGAGCGAGGTAACAACCAAGCCTGAGGGCAGGATTGGTACCAGGACGGGGGACCAGGGCAAACCCAGCTGGCTGAGGTGCATGTAGCCCTGGGGTCCGTGTGAAGGCACCCAGACACAGTCTGAAATGCCAGGGGGGTGAGGGTGAAGCTACAAAGGAGAGAAAATGAGTAGCCTTGGAGATTAGGAGCAGATCTCAGAGAAAGATGTCATGTGTGTAGAAGCAAAGCAACATTGTGTACAAGTTTTGAAAATGTGTATGTGTCAGGTACTAGGCTAAATGCTTTACATATATTTTTTTTTTCTTTAATCTTCACCACTCCCCCCCAAAAAAATCCTGTGGGATAAGTATCATCATCACCATTTTACATATCAGAGAACCATGGATTAGAAAATTCAAACAATTTGCCTGAATCACAGAGCTAGCAAATGGCAGGGCAGAGCTGCCTGCCCAGTGTGTAGGACCCTCACTTACTAGCTCCCCCGTGCACAGAGTAGGTAAGAGAGGCTGTGGTTTTTTTTCCCTGGGGCCTGGCTACAGGGCTCAGGAAAAGCTACTGGCCTTAGTGGGCAGATATTTTCAGAAGCACCAGAGATAGGGCAGCATCACCGAGAGGTGGGGTAAAATGTGTCAAAGCCCTGGCTCTGTTCTGGACTGTGAAGATTGTTTTGTAACCTCTTTCCTTCTAAAGCCAGCTGAAGACTGTCACAAAACCACGTGGCTTGGCATCGTTTTACCTCATGTTCTCCTGGTGTCTTCTCTACGTTTCCTAATCAGCTTTCTTTTACATTCTCCCCAAATAATCCTTGGCCCTACACCCTGACTCCTCCTCTAGAAAATGACCTTCCCTTCTTCAGTTTTCTTCCATGCCAAAGTTCTCTCTCTCCATCACCACCACCCACAGTTACCTTCAGCTCATTAAATGGTCTGTTTCTTAAGGGCAGGAACAGTGACCTAATGTCTTTGTGCACGGAGTGCCTGGTATGGCAACTGGCCCCAAGAACAGGAGCTCAGGGCTGTTTTCAACAGGGAAGAGAAAACAAGTATATAAGATCCACTGCTGCGGTATCTATGGGAATGGCATGAATGGAAATGGTAAAATCATGTGAATGGACATAATGTGAAGATGATTCACTAGGAAAGAAGCTGAAAGGTACACAGCTCATTTCACAAAGAGAAAGAAAAAGAATTTAATTTGCCCATTTTTCAAATGTGTTACTCACTCTGTTTATCAATAGTTTGAGAAAGTAAGAGCCCAACTATAGATAGATGATAGATGATAGGTAGATAGATGATAGAACTAGCTGTCATGGTATATGCAATTATAGGCATTGATGAATCATGATTTTATTGTATGAAACACTTCATCATAAATTAGTTCCTTCCATACTGAGTGAAGATTTCCAGAACAAAAAGTTTTCACAATAGGGATGTAAGTGAGTCACCCCCATTTTGGTGACTCATTCTGCTTTTATAACCTTTTTCGTAATATGATAATAGTATTGCTTAATTTGTATGTGCCTCTAAGACCTCTGAAGATCACAGACACAGTGCAGAGCAGCAAATAGAGGCTTTGGAATTTTAATTCCACCTATACTGCTTCTGAAGTGTGTGCATTTGGGAAAGCTCTAAGCTTTAATCTCTCTATGTGTAAAGTATCTACCATAGACAGCTATTTTGTGGATTAAAGGAAGTAATCAACCAGAAACTCTAGCTCATATTATATTTTCAAAAATATTAGATGCATTTTTAACCTCTTGCTACTCTTCTCAGTGACAAGAAGGATGTGAAGCAATAGGCACAATAGAGATTAACAGTAAGTTAGGTTAAAATGAATATATTTTATCTTATTTTCATCCATAGTAAAGTGAGGCTAAGATTAGTTGCCCATCTCAAAGGTATGTGTTGAATTCATATTTTTTTGGTCAAGGGTTTTCTGTTCTTTAACAGAACACTTATTTTGAGCATTGACTTCTCACAACATCTTTGTAGAAAAGATAGTATTGTACAGATGATAAAAGTAAGGCACAGAGAAGTTAAGTAAATTTGCCCAACTTAATAACAAAGCTAGAAAACATGAGTGGGAAAAATTGGAAAACTAGTATTTTATATTCCAGAAGTCTCTGTACTTTCCTGTTATTGTTGTGACTCATCTGACTTCCTATAGTTTGTATGTTGCAGCAATTTGCAGCAATAAAGGGAAGATAATATTGAGGTCCTGTTTGTGCCAGTTTCCAAATATTTCAATTTGCCAATATTTATTGAGCCCAAACTGCAAATGTTAACTCTACATACTTCTTTTATCCTATTTAATGTCTCCCTTTTTCTTCTTTCTGAGGAATGCAAATCAACTATTGGGAATTAAACCTTTGAATGAATGGTTTGTTCTTTGTTAAATTGCAAAGAGGTTTTTTGTTTTTTGTTTTGTTTTTTTAATTATTATTATTTTTTATCTTAGTACGACTATCAGGTGTTTTTGGGTTTTTTTCAATATCAACTTTCCCATATCAGCAACTTGTGCCTTCAAATGAATTAGCCTGCCTGATCTTTGCCTACATTTTTAAATAATGAAGAATGAATGTCACAGAGTAGTAAAGAATGAAAGGGAAGCCCATGGATGCTTGATTTGATTCTCTGCTCAGCCTGGCTCATTCAGTCCCATAGAACATTCAGGAAAGCATGCAGTGCATGTAGATGGTGGAACATTCTGTATTAAAATCATTTTTTGTGTGTGGGCAATTTAATAGAACAGGAAAACTCTCCTAATACATTAACTAAAAATAATAGAAAGAAAAAATTGTACTTTATTACATGTCTTAATTTTTTTAAAAACACACGTGTGCATGAGGTTGAGTGCGTGAGTGTTGGTGTTAGTGTGAGTGTGTGTGTTTGAGGGTGTATTAACCTGTGAGTGTGGGTGTGCATATGAGTTTGTGTTTGAGTTTTAGTGTGTGTGTACTTGTGTGAATGGGTGTGTGTTTGTGTGTGAGGATATGTGTGTTTTGGTGTGTTAGTGTATGTGTGCATGTGAAAGAGTATTTTGGCAGAGTCTGAGGCAAGAATTTGTGAGCCTGACTTGGGGCATGAATCCTACCACTCTGCAGAGGTGCTTTCTGAGCTCAGGGCAACCAGCCTCTTGCCTCTCAAAATGCTTCAGGTACTGCTGTCACAGCATCTACTTCCTGCTTAAATAAAAACAAAATAACTTCAAACTGCACAGAGAGGTGAAAATAAAAAGGCTCTGACCCTCTACATCCCAGAGGTAGACTCGTCTTCTTGTGGCTTCTAGAAATGTTCTATTCTTATGCAAGTGTGTGTTCCACCCCTATCATTTCTTTACATATATGGGATTATACTGTTCTAAATCATTTTATTTTCAACTTCATGTGCTTTAAACAGCTCTCCATATTTCCATTATTTCATTTCACAAATACTGATATAGTGCTTTTAATGTGCCAGGCCCTTGTCTAAGCACCTTGAAAATATTGATCATTTAATCCTCATAACAGCATATGAGACGGGTGCTTTCAGGCAAGCAAAATGAGGCAGAGATTATGATGCTTGCTATAGATAAATCCAGCTATAAGCATTGGGGCCCAGAATTCAAACACAGTCATAGCTCCTGAGTCTGCACTGAGGCTCTGGAATCTACTCCTAACCATCAGGCTAAGTGGCTGCTTGGCAAGCACAGTGTATATAAATCCTTGTGTATTCATAAACATCATTCTTCTTCACAGCTGAGTGCTATTCCATTTGTATGAACTACCACAATTTCTAAATCTAACTACCTTTTTGGGGTACCTAGATTTTTTTCACTTTTTTCCTATTATAGAAATTGGTACAAAAAACATTTATCATCTATCACTGTGTAAATGTGCAGTATACCCTCAGGATGAAGGCTTAGCAATGAAGTAGCAAAATCAAAAGGTAAGTCATTTAAACATTTGATAAATAATGCCAAATTATGTCATCAAAGTTTGTACCAATTTCTCTCTTAAAAACAGTCTATGAAAGTCCTTATTTCCCTTGCACCCAAATGCTCTTTGCTTGTCAATTTATCCACAGGGGAGGGAGGAAGCTGAGATTAGTTTCTCGTTATTTCTGTTGACAGTTTTTTAAATTAAGAGTGTGGTTGGGCATATTTTTATGTTTCTTGAACAATTATACTTTTTCTTCTAATACCTGTCTTATATGTCCTTTTATCCTTTACCAATTTCGCTAGTAAGTTTTTTCTTATTGATTTAAAAGTACCTTTTGCTTTTTTAAGGATCTTAGCCTTTTGTCTATCATGCATGGTGCATATATATTTCCCTAGTTCAGAGGAAGCCAGTGTCAGGCAAGTCAGCATTGTGAAATCAGTGGTCTGGAAACACTCATTAACTGTGCGTCTCCATGGACAGTAATGCATCAGGGAGGGAGCAGGCCAAACACAGAGGAGCGGAGCTGAGGGTGGAGATGGGGTGGGGTTCTGAAGATGTGCAACATATAATGCATTGCTCCCAACCCTCCCAGAAGTTCCCAGAGGGACCTATGCCATGAGATTCACCCCAGGAAACAACCAAGCAGCTTCCGACTCCCCAAGTACTTGGAAGTTCAGTACACTGAAATGAGTGTTTCCAAATGGGACACTTGTTGTCGACGTTGGTGCAGGATGTTGCACCCGTTCTCAAGTCAATCCACCTGCCCTGCGTTCAGAACAGAGCTTGAATAGAATTAGCTCTGGGCCAGTTACACAGTCTCTCGGTGTCTTAGCTTTCTCACTCCTGGGGGGCTTGTGTATGAGGGCTACTCATCCCGTAGGGTGGATGTGAGGATGGTGTGATCGTGTCTGTTAACTGCCCAGATCAGCCCCTGCACATAGGAGGGGTGAGTAGAGAAGGGCACTGCAGATGGCAGCAGGGGTTCCAAGGAGTCCATCTGGGGTGTGCCCTGGGTGCAGGCAAAATGCTGGCGAGAACTAGGGCAAAACATAACCGCGGTGTCTCCAGCAGGTGGGATTATGGGAAATTTTATCTTCTTTTGACTTGTCTGCATTTTCATTAATGAACATATATTTTTACCACCTGAATGAAATACTGTTTTTAATAACCTGTTCCCTCCCAGGAGGCTGTGTTTATTAACCTCAACCCAGTGTTTATTAGCCATTTACCTAATGCAATGTCTTTTTTCTCCAAAGTGAAAAAGTAGCTTACAGAAAATATAGAGAGAAAATTGGGAATTGCAAATTCCAAAATAAAACAAGTCCCAGGGAAGGGAAAAGAGAATATGTTAGTAAGTACTAAGATCTAACAGAGCTTTTACCTTTTCACAACAGATTTGGCTCAGAGTTTCTGGGAGGACAAGAAAAAAATTGATCTTTTCTTTAGAGAAAAAAAAAAAAAAGGCCTTCAGGGAAAAGAACTTTTCCCAGTTTAAGAGGCGTATGAGACATAGTAGGCAGTATTTTGAGACGTAATTTACACAGCTACTCTTGAGATGTCTCAGTGAAAAGTAAGGTAGTGATAAAACCCAGTTAAAACAATTTCGTGGCCCAAGTATATGGCTTTTGGATGGCTGGACATGATGAGTAGAATTAGAATATATGGCGGAATGGAGACATTGCTTGTCCTTCAAAAAACTCTACTTGGGAGCAGATGTGGCTCAAGCAGTTGAGCTCCCACCTCTCACATGGGAAGCCCTGGGTTGGGTTCCCATGCCAGGGAAGCCGATGTGGCTCAGTGGTTAAGCACCGGCTTCCCACAAAGGAGGTACCGGATTCAATCGCCAGCGCCTGGAACCTCAAAAAAAAAAAAAAAAAAAAAAAAAAAAAAAAAACCTGGATGAATACTTTGCAATCCTTTCATCGTAATGCTTGCATCTGTCTATTATTGAGATATTGGCTGATACCATAATTTTCATGCATGTGTGGTTTATCTTGAGAACAAAGATCATATTTTCCATTTTTTTGTTGTTGTTATAACCACACATAATATATTTGGTGATTAATAGCTCACTAACTCGTTTGATCCAGCATCACATACATATTCCTTTTCATTTTCAGCTGTCAATATATGAATTTCAAATGCAATTTATTTTTAAATTTGGTTTGAACAAGATTAATTTGATGGTTTGAATTATATGAAGGCTTTATGAGAAAACATCAAAGTTAATATCCTTTTATTGCATGAAATTCAGAAAAGCTTTACTATCAAAAATTGAGGTTGAACTATTCTGTTAACTTATGTCTTCCAATCACTCTGCCTTTTTAGAAAACACTTTAAATTGATGAGGTGCTGTCCTCATCAGACTGTTTGATGTTAAAATTTAGGAATTGCTCTGATTTCCCTACATTGTGTGTTTTAAATCTGAAATTTAAAATAATACCCAAGTTTATTTAGGTATAATAAAAAGGGAGTTAAAAATACCCAAAGACATTCCCCTCCTTTATAATAGAGCTGAAGCAAATAATCATAAATTACAACTACTTCAATAACCCATCTCAAAAATGAGCATTACAGTATTTTCAAGAAAAATCTATTCCTCCCCCAACAGAAGTGGGAGGCATTGATTATTCCAACAGTGGTTTTGTTTCTTCTTTATCTTGTTGGTATTAATAAAAAAATAAAAAAAAAAAAGCAATTTCCTAAAATATCACAAATTTGGGATATTGACAGATTTATCTTTTTGTCTCTGGCATAATTATACAGATTTATTTTGCATCTATTTTATTACTTTTCACTCTTCCATCAGTTCAAGTCACAGGGTCTTTTAACGCTTTGTATTGTTTTAACCCATATCCTCTTGACATGAAGGACCATCTGACTGTCAAAATACTATTAACAGGTGAAGTCCTTATCTACATTTATGTTGATAGCTTATTTAATTTTAATTTTATTACATGGGAACTGAACTAATTTAAGATGTAGTATTACATTTTGGATACTAACAAAAATTCTTTTTACACTGAAGCCTTCCTTGCTTGTTAGTCCAATTGCCCTCTGGGGGCAGCCAAAGAATCTTTTCAGGGTGACTCACACTGTAATGAGGATTTGCTGCTGCACTGAGAATGCTCTTCCCTAGGAAGTGGAACGAGATGGAGCCACATACTGCTAAATTTCAGCACTGTAGTAGATCGTGTAGTCCAAATTTTTGTTCAACAGAATGTCTGATGTGATGCAAAATAATTTTTAAAAACTAAGGTACAAATTTTAGGCTCTCATGAAACTTGAAGTATATTTTAAAAGCTAATTGAATATAGTCCTAACATTAATATGAACAACATTTTTGATGTTTTCCTGAAAGTAGATCTGAAACAAGAAGATAAAGATGAAATTAAGGCCTATGTGGAAAAAAAAAAGTTACTTAGAAAACAAAGCAAATTTAACTAAAAGACATTATAACAAATCATTACTGCTGGTAAAAATACTGAGCTAGACAAAATAGAGCCCAAAGAGAGGCAATAAAAACATTAATGCAAAGGATTCCTAAGCTCGATGAATTGAAGTGTCCACTATAATAAATCCCTATTCCGCTATGATAAGTATATACTATGGACAGCTAACATTAGTGGGTGCTTACCATATGTCTGGCAAGGACTATATCATTAAATTCTCACAAAAACTCTCAGAGATGTTATTATTCATGTTGTACAGATGAGGAAACTTTCACGCAGAGAGGTTAAACAAACTTCAAGGTTGTGGGGTTATAAAATAGTATAGCAAGGATTTGAACCTATAATCGAGCTCCATTGTGAGACATCTGAACCACCATAGAGACTAAACTGACTCATATCATTATTTATTTTTATTTATCAGTGGTTTTTGCTTCATCAACATATGGGTTACTACCTGACAAATTAAGTAACTTGGAACAGAAAGGTTTAGGGAATTTCCCCAAGGCGTTTGGTTATTTGGTAGCAAAGCCAAGAATTTTGGTTCCCCTGTCCAGTGCGGTCCTCAAAGCTGTTCTGCCTCCCAATGATATAATGTGTTAAGAAAGCAAGAAAGTAAATTTAGAGAGAGAATCTGTAGTCAAAGGACCACAGAATAATTACATATCACCGAAGTGATTTAATCATTTCAATTTACATCGCCTGTCCAGGTGATCCCTTCCCGCCTCAAGTTTTCTGTTCATAAGGGCATTTTAAGAAGCTTCAAGAAATTGATATGGCTGAATTTTTTAGACACGTATAATTCTGCCGTAGTCCTGAGTTATGACCACGGAGACGACACAGTTTTAGCTCATTTGTGAATGATGTTATTAGAAAAGTGCCATTGTTTGGAATGTAGATTAAAAAGATAGGAGCCTTCTGAGCTATTCATCTGACATCCTTTATTAATTTTAAATTAACCTAGAAATTAAACTGACTTCCTTTTATTAGAAAGAAAAATTGGTCTGGTAATGATCTGAATAGTCACTAGCCTGCGTTTTATTCTTAGGTCATATCTTGAGTTGCTTATATAACCTTCAGAAAGTCAATAAATCTCTCCTGGCCTTAAGATAAAAATTATGAAGCTTAATTTCATCCTGCTTTCTGCTACTTAACACTCCCCGACAATTCTGCTATGTGCAAAGGGTTATGTTTACAAGGTTATAGGAATAAGCAGACAAAGCTCAAGAAACCCAGCTGCACAAGAGTTTGGCCAGGCTTACCCTCACCCCTTCCAAATTATGGGCCTTGGGTACTGTCCCTTTAAGACCCACTGAGGCATGACTGCAACAGGACAGATACCTGGGACCCAGAACCTCAACCTCACCACTTCCTAAACTGCGGATGAGCTTATCAATCATTTTAACCTTTCTAGAGTAACATTTTTCAATACTCAACAAATGCCTTAGGCCTAGCAATTTCACTTCTAGTAATTTACTTTAAAGAAATAAGCGGCTATACATATCCAAAGATTTATGCACAATCATAAAAGAATTCACATCACAGCATCACTTAAAATAATAAAACTACAGCAACAGTGACAACCCAATCTGTATGTAGTACAAGTCAGCAATAAGGGGCTGGTTAAATAAAACGATGCTATTCCATCCTGTGGCGTACTCTACAGTCACTCTAAATATGGAATGGTTATTGGCATGTGGAATTGTCAATTAAAAGTTCATAAAGCATGATATCTTGTAAAATATTCTATATTAATACTCTGAAATTTAACAATAAGGGTTATAGCCGAGGAGTGAAGTTATATGTAGATTTTATTTTCTTGTTTGTGAATGTCTATATTCCCTTAATTTTCATCAAAATTTGACAAGCTTCCAGGCTTAATCTTTTTGTAAGTGCTGACTTGGGGTTATCATTAAATTTAATGGGGTTTATTTCCTGTCTGGATTCTCACCTTGGCCAGATGCTGCTTCCATTGTACCTGTCCTAGGTAATGGTGACATATCCATCTCTTTCCTGGTATCAGTCTGGCCCGTACTCTTTTTTTTTTTTTTCCCTGTGGTTGCCGGTTTCATCAATGTTATGTTGGGAAGGTCAAGGGGAAGAGCTTATAGAAATCTTTCTGTTTTCTTTTAGTAAACCTTGAGCATTTACTCATCACCATGAATTAAATGATTAAGAACTTATCCAAAGCAAAACTTTGGAGTAACTGAAAAGGGGAGAAAACTTTCTCAAATTAATTTTACTAACACTGCCCTGTCAGCATAAATAATGCTCTGGAAATGACCAGGCCTGTGAATGAACAGTTACATGAATATTGACAAAGGGAGTGGGTGATTAAGGAGACTTTCTCCAAAATTTCTTTCTTATATAATAGATGTGCTCCCCAGAGTAAGCAGGAAGAAAGTAAAACCTTGTGACCTTGCAACTGAAAGAAGGAAAAAATAGCTTCTTATAAGTATCCAGTCTTTAATTTTCTGACTGGTAAGTTTAAAATCTCACATAGAGTACTAAATGTTTAATGTCGTAGAGAAGGGCATGGTGGAGCATTGTTGGAGAAAACTTTCATCTGGATAACTTCGGTTTCGTATGGATTCAGCTTCATTCATTTAGGTTTCACTTCCTGTACTAGATCATTACTTTTTAACCCTTGATGAAGAAACCATGTCAGTTTATGTAATAGCAATTTGTTCAAGCTAGTCCATTTGAATTCATATATCAAGTCTTGTCTCACCTGGGGGTTTAAGTAAAACTTCATATTCTTGCTATATGCAAACATCAATGTCCTGTGTTGGCATGAAACTTTCCATGTAAATTTGTATATACTCAACTGTGCTCAGCTGAGTTGCTAGATTCAAGAGCCATTGATTGAATTTCAGAAGAGCAGGCTGGAAATGCAAACACAGAGCTTATGGACTATCTATGAAACACCTGTCTGCAGCATGGCCATCTGAAGTGGTTTTATTGAGTGGCCCTTGTCATAAAAATGAGATATATTCAATTCTGTAACACAGTATCTATTATTATAAGTCTAGCAGTAGTTTGGGTTCATTAATTTCCAGGTAGTTTTCAAATGATTTGGGTTTGGCAAAACTCAAAAGAACTTTACCAAACACCCCCACTCACACCTCTTTGAACTGTTCATACCCCAGATTTAACTAAATTATTCTGCAGATGTGTGTTAAATTATCAATTTATCATAGTGTTGTTTTACCTAAAATGTTTATTTCCTAAAAAGTTGTAGAAGTTAGTTCATGAGTGGTTGCTACTTTTCTCCTCCTCCTTTTTCTTCTTGTAAAGTACTGAAAAGATGCATCCTCCAATGCTAGGCAAAGCTAAAGCTGGAAAGATTTGGAAAATTCAGCTCATTCTAAACTTAGATTCCATGAAGCTTTGAGTGGGTTCTAAATTTGGTAAAACCTGTTTTTTCATTTTTACTGTCAGCTTGCTTTAAAGTCATCTGGACTTGATTTTCAGACAGAAGGACCTGAAGATCAAAATTCAGTTGCACAACTTATGGCTAACCCAGTGCTTTACAGGGACATGCGTGTGCATGTGGTGTCTGTGTGTGTTCATGTCTATGTGCACGTGCACCTCTGTGTTTTCACAAAAAACAAGCTGTTCATTAAGCCTAGTGATTATTCAAGATTTTATGCCCCCATCTCATTCCCTGGTGCTGAGTGTGCGTTTGCACTGGAAGGAACAGTGGAAAACTGTCAGGAAATGTGTCTAAATGTTCCAAAAATGTTTTTGAACTATTTTCTTAAGGCAGCAATGTATGCGGAGAATCATTTCTTTCCATAATTTCTGGGCCAAAGCACCAATCTCTATTGGCCCGAGTTGTGTTTGAAAAAACGATGACAAAAATCATAATTTTTCACAGCTGCTTTCACAGGACTATTGTGAAATATTCAATTATTGAATAAATTTTCAATAAATTTTAGTCAAATCAATGCTTGGATAAAAAAGAATGAATGATCCTGTGTAAGGATATTTGGAATTATCTGTGGTTGATAGACGTTTGTATTCTCTTAAGTATATACTGTCATAAAGCATTTTTATTTTACAATATACTGTTATGTTGTTGATTGCCATAACTGATTCATTCTTCTTAACTTTCATCATGTAAAAATATCCTTTTTTGTCCTGTGGCATTATCTAATCATATTATCTGTCTAAAATGTTACTACCTGATGATATATGTACTAGCTGGCTTCCAATATGGCCCCCAATGAGCCATACCCCATGTTATTCATGCCATTGTGAGTCACTTCCCACAGTGAATTTGGGCTGCTTCTGAGAGAAGAGCAGAAGCGGCAGGGTATGGCACTCAAAGTCAAAAAAGCATCAAGCCTTCCACCCTGATCTCTTGTAGCATTCACTCTGGGAAAGCTAGCCACCATATCATGAAGACACTCAAGCAGCTCCTTGGAGAGACCCCAATGGAGAGGAACTGACAGCCAGCACCAAACTTCCAGACCTGTGTGGGAGCCACCCTGGGAGAGGATCTCTAAGCTCCAGTCAAGCCTTCAGATGACAAAGCCAAACAAAATCTGACTGAAACTTCAAGAGGGCCCTAAGTGAGGACTACCCAACAATGCCCTTCCTGAATTCCTGACCTAGAACTCATGAGTATAATAAACCATTGTTTTATGCCACTAATTTCTGGGGTAATTTGTTACCCAGTCATAGTAATACTAGAACTATTTAAATGCATATATTGTCGATGTAATTCAACTCTTAAAAGAACAGAAAATCAATAGTGATTCTAAGATCAAGCACACACTTAGATC
Source organism: Cabassous unicinctus (assembly GCA_029593785.1). Taxonomy (NCBI): domain Eukaryota; kingdom Metazoa; phylum Chordata; class Mammalia; order Cingulata; family Chlamyphoridae; genus Cabassous; species Cabassous unicinctus. Next base: position 1,501 of record JAQZBX010041486.1, on the reverse strand, counting down.
CCCAACAATCTTCTATCAAACAGGTTTCCACATTGAATGTACTTGATTCGGGGTCTTTTAAGTTCCTTGTGCTCTCTGATGTTATTTAACAGTGGAAGACTGTGAAGCAGTTAGTCCAGGCTCAGCTTTTCTAAACTTTAACCTCTTTGGTGAATTTACTTCTTATCCTTCTCTGAAAACTTGCCCCTTTGACAGCCAATATCTACCAGAGGTCCCTGGGTTTGGTGAACTACATCTAGTGAGTGAATGAATTATGGGAGATAAATGAACGAATGAACAAACTTTGGTGCTTAATCTGTGTCCAGCACTGTGTTAAATGTTTTCACTTCTTATGCTCTCCTTTTCTACTCCCTTAGCCTCTTTGTAGGTGTACAGTGCTCTTTCTAGTACTTCATGTGTTTGACCTTCCCAATAATCCTATGTATTCAGAAAAAAAGGAGTCTCATGGACAAAGGGAGTTTATTGGGATTTAGAACCTTCCTGACATAGTTTTCTTTTTAAGGATATACTCAGCTTTCAGTTCACACAAAGAAAATCTGAGAGCTATCCACTAACCAAGAGCTTTAACTTCTCCAAGACACAAGGCCCCTGCTCTCAAAGAGCTTCATTCCTGTGAGGAAACTGACAACAAACAATGACAAGAAGAAAATTACTAAACAGCATAACATCTACGCAGAGTCATAAAATAGGGTGATATGAAAGAGCCATCAGATGGCTGCTTTAGATGACAGAGAGCCTTGAGATCTGAGAAAAAGATGAAGATTGCCTTAGTTTTACCCAAGCTTCTATCACAAATACCACACAAGGGGATGGCTTAAACAACAAGCATTTATTGGCTCATGGTTTCAGAGGCCAGAAATCCATCAAGATATCGGCAAGGCTTGCTTTCTCCCCAAAGACTGTGGCATTCTGGTGCTGGTTGGCTGCCCATCCTTGAGGTTCCTTGGCTTTCCTGTCACATGGCAATGCTGTCTCCTTTCTCTTCCAGGTTCCATTGACATCCAGCTTCTCTCTCCTCACCATGGCTTTCTCTTGATTCTGTTTGAATTTCTTCTGCTTATAAAAGACTCCAGTAATCCTGATTAACGCCCATCCTGCTTCAGTTGGGTCACACCCCAACTAAAAATATCATCTTCAAGAGATCCTATTTGCAGTGGGTTTACACCCACAGCTAAGATTAAGAACATGTATAAATTGGGGTATATAATTCAATCTATCACAAAGAGGAAGAGAGAGCAACCCAGGTAGGAGGAGCAGAGCGTAAAGATCCTGGGGTATGAAATAAAGGCCAATGAGGCAGAAAAGGAGTGCACAAGGGTGCAAGAAGGGCTCAGAGAGGTGGGCGGGCCAGCTGGAGAGGGCTGGTATGGTAAAATAAGAAATTGAAATCTTTTTCTTAAAAGAAATAAGAAGCCAATGAGACTTTCAAATCAGGGATTTTATCCATCTGGCTGCTCTGTAGTAGATAGGGTATTATATGGGGACAAAAATTACAGCAGGG
>JAQZBX010041485.1:0-22337 GCA_029593785.1 Cabassous unicinctus | reverse complement strand
TTTATTTTTAAAGATTTATTTTATTTTATTTATCCCCCCTTGCTGCTTGTGCTGCTGTGTCCATTCGCTGCGTGTCTTCTCTGTGTCTGCTTATCTCCCCCTTGCTGTGAGGTCCTGCCGCATCAGCCCACGGCGCCGGGAGCCGGCCTGCCCTCACAAGGAGGCGCCGGGAAGCGAACCCCGGGCCTCTCATATGGTAAATGGGTGCTCTATCCACACCTGCTTCCTGCCGTGAGGTTGCTGCATCAGCCCACAGCGCCGTGCGAGCCGGCCTGCCCTCACAAGGAGGCCTCGGGACGCGAACCCGGGCCTCCCATATGGTAAACGGGAGCTCTATCCACTGAGCCACACCCGCTTCCCTCTGAGTTTTTATAGCACTTATTTTCTGCCTTATTTACTTTAGTCTTTGATCATATACCGCTTTGAATCGTTGGTTAACTCTTCCAACTTTCTTTTTTTTATATTTATTTATTTATTTAGGAGGTACCAGGGGTTGAACCCAGGACATCATATATGCCAAGCAGGTGCCCAACCACTGAGCTACACCCGCTCCCCTTTCCAACTTTCTCCCTTTTTGATTCAGGTAGATTATAAACCCTGAGTCATAGGAGCTTTGGTGCCCCCACACACACACACACCCCACCCCTTCCTGCCTAGAACCTACTAGAACATGTGTGCAATTCATTCCCTCAACAAATTTTCATTGAGAGCCTACTTCATGTCAGGCAATGCATGAACAAATGAAGGAAAGAAACTGATGTTTGGATAATCAATGAAGAAGAGCTTCAAGCCTGTCTCAGTTATCTTTCTTTCTATCACATGCTACCTTTCTCACTATTTTACTTCTTCCTGTTACTATTTGTGCCTACTAGGGCAATGCTTTGCCCGAGGAGGAGACGAGCAGCTGTGGGAGTAGGAGGCTAATGGGAGAAGGCGCCAAGAGTGGAAAGGGTGCAAGTTCTCTGATCTTCTGCTGATCGACTCTTACGTATGTCCTACATCCACAGATGAAGGCCTACCAGAAAGAGTGGGTGTGTAAAGCTGTCACAAGGCCATATTTAAAAAAACAAACAAACAAACAAACAAAACTCCCTTGGCTTTGATCTTAGATGTAAATCAGTTTCTTTGTCAGGTATTTTGATTTCAAGTTGCTCATGAACACATATCTGTTTTGCAACAGGAGATGAACAAACAAGGATGATGATAATTCTTGTGATCACACGTGAAGTAGCTAAACAATCCAATTAGTTTATATATGATAAACCAATTCATAGGCTAAAAGTTGACAATGTTTTATCTAACACTTAACAAAAATGTAAGTGTGAAAGGAAAACGGTTTTATTTTATTCATGAGTAATAAGTCTATATAATATTTTGTTTTGTGCATCATCATAAAGGTTTCTCCAGCGGTAGTACTGAACAGAATCGGTTACAGCTGCTATTGAAACCCTCCAAACAAGAATGTAAAACAGAGCTCTGGCCCTTAGGCCCTTAAAAACCTGTTTTTCTGACCAGAACAACTAAAAGATCCAGCACAGAATGCTGAAGTCTGTAATTAACATTTTTGTTCCTTTCATATTCCATTTTACCGGCTTTGGAATAACGAAAGGGAAATCCCTTTTGGCATTAGTTTCATATCATTATGTATCATTAAAAATGTTCTATAAAATAGTTAAATTAACATTTTAAAGAGCAATTTAGGGAATTCCCTAAGAATCTGGAGAACAGTAGCACTGAGAATCCCATACAAGTGATATTGAAAAAGCACAAGTTTGTCCAAAAAATCAAATCAAGTTTGAAAGTATTTGGAAAGTACTTGTTATATCGCACCCAGCCCCCTGTGCTATATATCGGCAGTGACTTGGGGAAGGTATGCAAGGCATAAACGGGAGAAAAATAAAAACTGCAACACACGATGCCTATTCTCTAGGAATGAACGATTTTGCTTGGTACCCAGGACTTGTACATAGAAATCATAAGGCATGGCAGCAAACAATCAGATGCTAAATGTGTAACACAGAATATGGAACGCATTCATTTACATTTCAGAGTAGATCTGCCTTCCAATGATGTTTTACTTAGGCTACGATGAAAAGTAGCTTGCATTTTTCTCAATTCAAAAGCTGGTGACAAAAGGGGAAAAAAAAAAACTGGTGACAGGGGAGCAAGTATAGCTCAGGGGTTGAGAGCCTGCTTCCCATGTACGAGGTCCCAGGATAAATTCCCGGTACCTCCTAAAAAACAAATAAACAAAAAAACTGGTGGTGAGACTGTAACAGAGTTAATTTGTGTTGTTAAAAAAAAAAAAAAAAGTTGGTGGCCAGGGTAAATATTTCACACACATGTTATATGGCAGAGAAAATCAAGCAATCAAGCATTTTAAAAAATTAATATGCATTTAAAAAAGAAAAATGAACTCTGTGTATGTTTTGTGCCTTGTCAGGATCAAAGATCCAGCAGGCACAGACAAAAACACAGTATGAATTGTACGTATGGTCAAAAGCCACAACCATGCCAAAATGCTATGTTCAATCATTTCGCTTTTAAACTAACTTTTACTGAGCTGTGAGATTATTTGCCTGTCCAGTGCTAGATGCCGCTTCACCTAACCAGCATGTCTCAAGACTTAAGGCTACAGTCCCACCATTTACAAGAAGAGGATTTTAGGTGGGCAGGCTTTGTTTCCTTTAGATGTAGTGCCGATAAGCGATAGTCAATCAATAAACGTTTGTGGAGTTTACAGAGTTGACTAAATGAACTGTGATGAAATTTGTAGAATTTGAAAGCTTTGGTTACAATTGCACTGAGCTGTACTCTAATAATACATGCCATTTTTACATGAAACAATAATTCTATTTAACTTCATTTAAATTCCTTCAAAACTTATTTTCCCTATCATTCCCTCCCCTGCAAATGACATGTTGTTCACATTTATTTCTAAGTGCTCACTAAGGTATTTTCTGTCATATTAATATCAAAATTGAAATGATAGACAATTTGATTGTGAATACAGAAATTCGAAGCAGCTATAAAAATAATTTGAGCAAAGGAAGGTATTTCAAATAGTATTTGGGTCTCCTTATACTCCAAAATTATATTCTAAATGTTCAAAAGTGCTAATAAGCTTTCAAAATGTTTATTGTGGTAACATACCTATAACATAAAATTTGCTCTTTTAATCATTATAAAGTATACAATTCAGTGGTATTAACCACATGAACGATGTTGTGCTACTATCACCTCCAACCTAATGGGCTCTTTTAAAGAGAAAATAACCAACTTTATTTCCCAGGAAAAACTAAGTTTTAAGAAAATTTAATTGGGAGATTACCAATGAATTTTGTTTTACATTTTGCTAGGTGTAAATAATGTTTTGCAAACAAAGTGAGGAAATAAAAAGTAACCCACTTAAATACATCCACGATGAGAACATTTGTCAAATAAACAATCCCGCCTCAAAGTGAATAAATCACTGCTTATCATTTGGATTTTCAAGAAGAGTATCGCCTTCTTAGCAAAGGGTGCATTCCTACATCCTTTTGTTGACAACTTTGTTACCGGAATATAAATAATGTATTAAAGCAAATATATTATGTATAATGTATAGTATCTATGTAATGTATATACTAGAGCCTAAAATAAGATAATAAGAAATCTACAAATAATACTCAAAGACAGTCCTGTTCTCCCTACCTCACACCTCACAGACAGCATTGCTAGGCCAAGTCAATGCCACTACCTCCTCTTAATCACCATCTCTTCCACTGAAAAAGTTTCTTGTTAAATCTAGATAATGATAATCGTCAGCTCCAGGAGGGATGGAATTTGTCTCGCATGTTCATTGCTTTATTCCCATTATCTAATACAGTACTTGCCACAAAAGTAGGAGCTCAATAGAGCACTGCTAAATTTGTTCTTAGATTTGTTCTTTGAGGGATCATTCCATCGAATTTGCTTTAACTGAAGAATGCTCACAAACAAATTCCAAGATCCAAAAAGTGAATTTTGTTAGCTGAAGTCTGCTTTGGCCTCTATTAAGGATTAAATCACTCAGAAACTGGGGAGGCAGTAAGAAGAGAGGAATGTTTAGTACCAACGATAGAAAACTTCTAAAATGCTTTAAAACTTTGTTTTTATTTCAGATAAAAGTTATTCTAAGACATCAGGCTAATATACAAGTCTCTTGAAAGAAGTTCCAAAGAAAATGCCATGAAAAATGTAACCTATAATCTGGGTCAAAGGCAAAAATCACTTAATTTTCCCCTCCGGGATTTCTAGAACAATGCAATAGAAAAGAAGAAAAATTAATTCAAAGGCTATTTCTGTGTGTGTTTGTGTGTGTGTGGATATATAGAGAGATCTCTTACAATGTTCACACAGAGGATTTTCGGAAACTGCTAATCACTTGCTATTTTAAACCTCTTGTTATTTAAAAAATTACTAGCACAAGTTATATCCAGATCTCATAACGACCACTTGTAATAGATGTTTACCTTTAAAGGCTTCTGCATCAACTGTTATTTATGAATACAAATTCAGCATTTTGTCAGGAGTTAGAATACCAAATAATAACTATCATGAAGTTATTTGATTTTAGACAAAAATTTAATAAAAAACACATTTTTTTTTTAGATAAAAATTGAAAGAAGGTGGCTTTAAAAGTAAATAACTCCATAAACTGTTTTTTAAAAGCTCTGTTTGCCAGTCTATGTCAAAGATCAAATACATCACAGGCCCAAAGGAACCAACAAAATCAAACCTTGCTTGTTTGAGAACATTCAGAGGCTATGATAGAGAGAGGAGGTTTTGCATTTTTTTATTTTGTTTTGTTTTTTAATTTCTCCTAAATAGAGATAAGTGAAGCAAAGTGTACAGGGGAGTCCAATGTATGAAACAGAACTAAGTACAAAACAAAATTTAGATATAACAAAATAGAATTGAGTACTTTACAATGTTTTCATGACATTAAAAGAAATAAATTACCTGGAGAAGTGTCAATATTTAAATTACTCTTTGCCTTTATTGATGATGGTCATAGACCCACCAAAAAGAAAAAACACTATAAATCTATGCTTTTAATCACCAAAGTAATATTATATTACTGGCTAACCTTTGGAAAAGAGAGAAAAATATAAAAACAAACAAAAGCCCCCCATAATCTCACTCCTTTAATATAACTAGTATCATTTTTGTATATTCCCTTCCAGACTTTTTCATATACATATGTTTTTATATGGTAGCAATCAATAGTGCACACACATTTTCATATTCTACCTTTTTTACTTATTATTTTTCAGTTGCTAGTTTTCTAATTTGTCATTGATAAAGACTGTATAATATTCCACTAGTGATTACACTGCCATTCACTGAACTATTCCCCTGTCGTTGGATATTTAACTTACTTCCAAACATGGGGTCTTCTAACAATGCTCTTATGAAAGTCTTTGTGTATATGGCTTTTCCTACACCCTCCCCACCTCACCACTGCTCTGGAAAAAGTCCCAGAAGTGGGATGATAGCATCAGAGTTGTGCAATATATTGTCCAAGTCCTTTCTACGTGGCCTGAACTAATTCATAGTGACATCAGAAATACACAGGAGGACAATTTTCTTCAAATCCTGACTCACAGAATCTGAAATTAAAAGGGACTCTCACCAGCAATCACTAGAAAGGACATGTTCTCCATTATCATTAAACTGGAACTGAGGTTTACAAAACTGTATCTTCTAAGTTTCTTTAACATGAACCAGTTCTCTAGAGCCAGATCATCCTCTGTGGTCTCATGAAATTCAGTCTTTGGAGGTGTCGTCCTTGAACTTGGAGACTCAGGATTCCTAGTCACCTAAGGTCAGAAGAACCTGTTATGCTTAGACTAAGCAGTGGGCCAGCCAGCCTCTCTTGCAAGCTTGCTGACAACAACACTGAGTTTCTCTAAGTGATAAAATGCCAAGCAATGGGGATAATTTTATAGGATGATCCCAAGAGATCCTACAAATGGGGGGAAATATGGCAAAGATCTTAAATACAGACGAGGGTAAGGGCCACTAAAAATAATGCAAACTAAGTCCAATGGCAGATGGGCTCCAGCTATGGGAAGGGACTGAGGAATCATCTTGGACCAGAGGTTCTCCAACAGTATACATCAGAATCACCCGGAGAGCTTGTTAAAAATACAGGGAGTTGGGCCCCATTCCCAGAATTCCAGATTCAGAAATTAAGAGTAGAGCCTGAGAATTTGCATTTCCAACAAAGAGCAGCTCAGAGGATAGCACTTTGAGAACCACTGCCTTGGACCAGTTCTTTACTCATGTTTAGACATTTACTGAGTGTCTTCTAAGCACTGTGCTATATGCTAGAGAAACAAAGATGAGTGAATCCCAGTCAGGACCAGCCTTCAAGAAACCAATCATCTAAATTTGTGCCCATATTGTACTACTCTCGTAGTAAATGCCAACAAACTTGAACTTTGTTGAAAACAAAGTTTAAAAATACATTATCTCGCCTTTAAATAAAACCAGGCCAATTTTAATTAGTTCCAAATGCTTTAGGAAAACATATTGCCATCTTGCACTGGCAACTACCTGGCTATTTCCTTCACTCTTCTGTACTATATTGACTTATGCAAAGAATTTGTTGACTAGTACCTACGTCCTTTATATACACACCACTCGTGTATTTCTTTTCTCTTTCACACACCCGATACACTCTATAAAACAAAAGAGAGGCTTTATATATGTACTTTTCCATGTACAATCAAATACGTGTTTACACAGGTAATTGTTAACTGACAGTAGAGAACAACGTTTAGTAAGGTAAGACGGTGGGATTCTCTGCTTCAAATTCATAGGTATTAAGCCAGGTTGTGTAAAAAAGTGAATGACAAGTAAGCAGTGTGCTTAGTTATAAAGCATGGGGGTGATCCATACCTAACTGTTAAACACCACCTATTAGCTGATTGACAGATTTAATGAACTTGCTTTTGAGATGGCCAGTAAGCTTCTCCTTCTAAGAGATGCACTGGCTTACCACAACTGCTTTCAGAAAAAAAAAAAAGGTTATTTTTAAAAAGCACGTATGAAATCTCCTAACTGTGGGTCTGCCAAAGAATTAAGCATTATGTATTTCCCTTAGGCCTATTTTTTTCTGATGTGACTAGATGGTCCCTCTGATTTCAATTAGGTAGCTATTTAAAGGTATGGAAGGGCTAAATCATGGAGACACCAGATGATTTGTCTAACATCACAGAGAAAATAAGACACATCACGAAGAGTCAACATTCAGATATTTGACAACATTAACCAACTGTTAGCTCATAACCCTAACTTTGATAACACTTCCTAGGTAAAACTGATGCGTGGGAATAACAACTTGCTTTCTCTATGGGCAAAGATGGTTTCGAGGAAGAACTGAAACTTGTGTTGATTTTTAAGAGAGGAAATAAAGGTATGTTTGGGGGGAGGATATATCTTTTCTTATCACCACTTTTCCAAGTGGTTATTTTCATATTTGTTTCGTGGGACTGGTTTATGGGGAAATGCAGCACCTTAATTTTATTCTTCACTTTCTTGAGACCCTCTTTCAATCTCTAAAGGTGTTTTCTATTCCTTAAAGGCTTTGTTCTCAGGTAGAAAGGAAACTAGGAATTAACCTTTCAAGTTTTTGCTGATAGTGATTTAATGAATTAACCCTGCTGGGAATATCGGCATTTTAAAAGTGGACTCCACACCTTCAAATGACCAAAGACATTTGTTGGTTTGGGGTCAAGGTTAGGTTATGGAGTTCATTCCAGCCTCTCCTTATTGCACAGAGGCAGCCCTTCAGTCGTGTTTCCCCATTGCCCTCGCTATAAAGGAGAATTTATTTCTTAAGCACAAAGGACAAAAGAGTATCCTCTTTCCATTCACTGTCCCAGATTCTTTCCTGAAGTGACTTATAGAACCAGAGAGAACAGCAATGCTCAGCGGCAACTTTTGAATGTCAAGCTATTCTAAAATTCCCAGATGCCACTGAGGATCAGGGTAAATGCTTAGAGACCAGTCTTATATTTTAGGATGACGCATTGTAACTAGGCAAGCTGCTGATTGTAGGAGTTGAGCGTACATCCTCCTACTCAGGGTATTTCCCCATTTACAGTCTCCTTATCTGTACTAAACTGTGAAGGACTTCTTGCCCCAGGTTTATGCTAATCTGAACTCTCCCCAGAAGGTCAGCGATCATAATCCCCCACGATGAGTGCAAAAATTAAAGCGTTGTTTTTTTTTTTTAAGAGTGAACAATTTAAAACTAGAAATGACTTTTCTTCCTCAAGTCAAGAAGTGGTATAAAAATGTTTTCTAAACAGATACCGCATCAAATTGCCATTGAGCCCAACCATTTCATGATGTAGTTTCAATCCTGACTGCTAAAGGTTTAAAATCTCTATTTTAATTGATTCACTTTACATGCATTGATGGCTTCATGCCTTTCCTTTATATCTGAGAAATTACAGTAGGGAAAAGAAACTCCATTGCACTCTGTCCGACAAGACTTCCAGGTTGAAAATGTCCTGGTCCCTGTGACTAGCTGAGGGCACAGCAGTGACTTTGAGGCAGCCCAAACCAAGCCATAAAGAGAGCGGGAGCTAATGCTCTGCCCTCTGCCCTTCCCCAAAGGGAAATCCACAGGCACAGGGGACATTCACTTCACCTTACAAACACGGGCCCTTCTTTGCCTTCCATGCCCCCATCTTCTTAGTTACGTCCCCACGTGGGCTTTGGAGCTTCACACCCCTGTGCACAGAGAGGTTTGCCAATGCACTGTACGATTCAGTCCTGAACAGGGGAGAAGCACCCCAATTTTAACACTCTGCAGAGAAGTCCTTCTCACCCTGTGCCACTAGATCTCGAAGCGCCACTTGGGCCGGGCCTCTGGCACAGCACGCTCGGTCCAAGTCCCTTACGTTCTTGCACAGTAGACGTGTCACAATAAAATTGTTTAACAATGCATAAGGAGAATTTAAATTTTATTACTTAGATGACACATGGTTAACTATAGACTTTTCCAATTACTCCCTACCAGTAAACTGGTGCATTACTCGGAGGCTTATTAACTTTTCAAGGCACTGACAGATTGTTTGGTTACTGCATGTTAGAAAGAGACCCAATTTTAATGACAAGTATCAGTCACTGTTTGGTCTTTGGGGCTGCAATACTGAACTGTCTTCTAATTTAAAGGGAAAAACAGACCCATTATAAAGCAAACTTGCTGCTGGGTAAGATACACTAAATATTCATCGGGTACACCATAAGAATCTAAAAAGAATAAAATTTTATCAAACAAAAACACCTTCTAGACTCATTAGGACACACAATATTGACACAAGACGCTCTACATTGTGTCTACAAAGGACTCATGAAGATGGAATAAAAATGGTTATCAAGCTGATTTTTGTCCAAAGTCATCAGGGAACAAAAAACATAATTCTTAATTGAATAATGATGAAATATCCCCAGAAACATTTTGTAAGTTGATCACCACACAGCAAGCAGTATCTCTGGTTCATTCTTAACAATAATCTAAAAATTTAATACTAAGAGTGAACTAGCTATGACACAGATATCCACAAAGGTTCTCTTTAAAATAGCAGCTCAATTAAATTCAGGGCCAAGGTCGTCATATCATTTAAGATACACAGGTTTCCTGATAAAGTCTTAAAATCATACAAAGGAAGCACAGAATAAAGACTGCAATAATTTTCCCATTTCAGATCTGAGAAAAGAGAGCGTTAGAGAGAATAAGTGACTTATTCCAGCTAGCTATTGGGAAAGCCAAAGTAATTAAGACAGTTAAAAATGTAAACATTCATACACTGAGCTAAATGCTCAGTGTTATAATACTGACATGCACTTACTGTTGAAGGAAAATATTAAGAATCCTTAAACCTGTTTTTTAAAATAAAATAATTTAGGTGTGTACTATTATCAGTGATAGCTGTCTTAACATCTACAAAAGCTTCCCCCCAAAATGGCCAATCGTATTTGATCTGATTTCTTTCCAAGAACCCTTCTTAAGCAATTTGGGAAAATTAAAATTAAAATGTGGCATTTTTATTAAATTACAACTTTAAAACATATACTGTATACCTCCCCCAAATCTACGTCTGTATTGTGAGAAAATACAAATAGAAAATAAGAAACGTCTAGGAAGATTTCAAATACTCGTCAATAGAAAATTTGGGTCTGGTATGCTATTAAACTAAGTATTATATGCTTGCGAGATGGTTAATTCACAGATCTTACTGTACTTGTGTGGCATCAGGTTAGATCCGTTTCAAAGGATTTTTGTAAGCAATTAAAATCGCTACCCTTTGCTTTAGGCCTTAAGATAGAATAAGGAACCGCTCAAGACGTGAACTACTCTAATGTGGAGAGCTGCTAGGAAAAATAAGGAAAGCAAGTTAAAAATTCAGTTTAGCAGCTTTTAAAAGGTTGGGGGGTGGGGCACATGGTTTACATTTACAGACTAGTGACTGAAATCAAGTTTTCATGATTAGTGATTTTTAAAAAACTCACCTACAACTAATATTTATTGAGTGACATCCTATGAGACCAAAAACTTCTTCCAGTATATTTGCCACACCTTATGACAGATATTATATTTCCATGAATTCACAGGAAGGACACCCACAAATTAGAATGATCAAAATTTTCTATCCTATCCACTGGGCATATATAGATCCTGTGAAAGAAGTGAAAGTATGGGCCAAGATGTATACAACGTTTACAAAGTATGATTTTAACATTTTTCCCTACTCCATCAATGTCTCCTGTCATTAACTATTTCATAATTTGAAAACTAAATGAAATGCTAGTATTATTAACACTTTATATATTTTCACAATAGCACTTTCACACAGCTTTGACAGGCATAATTAATCTTGATAATTAAAGTGACAAATATACTTATTTTCAGAGAACTACAGAAATGAGAAAAGTATTTATATTCATATAACTTACTGATAAAAAGCAATTAGCCACGATCAATATGCACTTCTAATCATATTCCTAAGGTCGCACCTTTTCTCCTGTATAAATTTTAAATGTCCTTGGGATCTCGAAAGTATTATTGTGGTTTTTGTAAAAACTAATCTATCATTATTTTTAAAAAGTAGTTCTGAAACACACAAAGCAATGAACAATAAGGAAATCCGTTCCTTCAAAGAAAATAGTGTATTACATTATTACAAAGAGTATTATTTGTAATAACATTTTCAAAGTATTCTAAGTTTAATAGGATGCTGAAGGACATTCCAATTTTAATTTTTTTTAAATTATACTCTTTCAAATTTAAAAGAAGGCGAAAAGTGTGCCCCCAAAATCTTCAAGCCTGGAAATCTCCAAAACTTCATACCTCACCAATGTCAACATCAGTTATAACTGTCGCGGCTGTTTACAGTAGTTATTATAAAAGCAGAAAACAAAATTTTAAATCTGAAAGTTTTTTATTTAAAAATAAAATCATCACCAGTGTTCTCTGCCCCTTCCAAAGAGTTGCAAAAGGTTGACATGGCCACCAGTTGATTCTAAGATCTTTTCATTTAAGATATAATTGCCACCAAGTTAAATATCAAATATCATAACATTTAACTAAAGGAGAAAAATTATGTGAAGTACACAGTAATACAAAAATGGGTCGTTTTGTAACAAACCACTCTTTGGCTAACTCGATACTAGTTTTAAAATTTCGTCTATTAAAATGAATATTGTGGGGATATGGGGCCCGTATTTAACTCCACCGTGAATCTATCTGAAAACACACAACACAAAGATTATTTTAAAACTTGAACAGACTCTTTTGAAATCCCATTCCAAATGCTAAGTGGTACCATGATGAGTGTCTTCTGTAAAACCTTCATAAGAGTGGAAGGTATTACTTTTAAGGGAGAAGTTGCAATGAATATCTATGAACGACCCTAATGAGAACAGAAGGGATTTCTAAATCATCTGGCACCATCAAGTCAGATATGCTTTCAAACATCAATTGATAACTTAAAGACAAGAAGACTGCTTTACAACACCTGAGGTCTGCCGAGGAATAACTCCAGTTAGAACTTATTTCATGAATGGAAAACAGTCGAGGTTAAAATATACTTCAAATCAAGAGCTTCTCCAGCACTGGGCTTCAGACAATTCAGTTCATCATCTCCTCTGATTTTATTTTCAAACAGTAATTTACACAACTTAATTTTACATTTTGTCCCTATTCTTGAAAGGAAAAGAAGAAAAACTTTAGAATCTTCCTAACAGACTACCATCTTTAACCTTTATTTCTCCTACAGTAATTGTTGACACTATTTTTCAACAGATAGCCTCAGATCCAAGTGAGTTAGACTCTTACCATAAAACAACAGCACCGCATAATAGTAAAAATAATTGATAACAATAAACATCAATCCTGTAAAGTTTGGACATATCACCCAGACATTTCAAAAAACTCCAATTACAGCGAGTGGACTCACCTAAGTAATGGAAGGTGACAAGTACAATGTAGAAATGCACTGATCGCCAAGCAGAGGCAAAGGACCCTTCTTTACCTAACAACTGACCTTATATAAAAGCGGCAGCTTAGGTTACTCCCAGTTTCTGCCTCCTTACTTTTGGCTCCTCCCAAAATACCAAGGCATAAAGGACCACAGCCATACGCCCACCTCCCACGCCCAACACTTAGGGACCAGTGAGTTCTGGGAACCTCCGCTACCTCTACCCACTTCAATTAGACTAAAAGGGAAGCCTTGGCCACAGGGCGCACTTAGAATCCCGCAGTCTATAGGGTTTACCTTTTCTAACTGCCTGGAGCGGGGAGGGTAGGGGGACTGCATTCTCCATCCCCCGCAGCCCGGAGGAATCCAGCCCACGTGCCCGGCCCCGCCACTCGGCCCAGGGCTAGCATCCCGCCCAAGGGCACAGAGGCCAGGTGACCCTCCCGCGCTCCTCCCTTAACTGTCACCACGACCCAGGGGAGTGATCGCCGCCGGACTTGCGGCGTCCGAGCCGGTCCAGTGGGTTCTTCGGCAAGAGGAGGAACTCACTGCCGCCCGCACCGACACACGCGGGATTCCGCGCTTCTCGGCATCCCGGGACTCCCGGTCCCCAAGGTGCCATCGAGCGGCTCCCCGACGCCCGGGCACCTTCTCCGGGGACCCGGGGTCCCGCGTGCTCTGGGACCCCATACAGGCGCTCTCAGGAAGGGGCCTGCTGCTGGAAGTCCGGGACGCACACTCGCGTCTGCTCAAGCCCGAGCGCGGCTCCCGGTCCCTGGTTTCCGTCTGCGTCGCACTCGCCGCCCGCGCGCCCCGCTGCCCCGTGTGCTCTGGACCGGGACAGGGGCCCAGGACGCGACCTCAGCCCGGGTCCCCCCGGCCCGGGATCTGACAGCACGCGACCCCGCCCGTCGCGGTGCCCTCAGCCCGGGGTCCGCCGCGCCCCTCTCCACCCGCGGCTCCCGCCCGGAGCGCCCCGACTCTGACCTGTTGCGGCGGCGTGGCGCCCGGAGTCCCCGCGGCCGCCCCGAGCGCCCCAGGCGGCGGCTCCGGCTCCGGCTCGGGCTCGGGCTCGGGCTCGGGCTTCCAGTGCGGCCGGGCCCCGCCTGCCCGTGGCAGCCCCGGGCCGGGGGCGGGCGCGGGGCGGGGGCTGCGGCCACGCGGGGCGGGGGCGGGAGCCTCGCGCCGCCCGCGCCCAGCTCGCGCCCCCAGCCGGGCCCCGCCCCTGGCCCTGCGGCCCCGAGAGCCCGGCCCGGGCCGGGGAGGTGGCCCCTGCGGCGGGAAGGCGGGAAGGCGCCCGTTCCCGCGCGGCCCCGCAGCGCTCGTCGCACAGTAGGTCCCCGCCGCGATTGAGGCTCCCCTCCTCGCGCGCCTACTCTGCGCCCCGCGCGGACTGCGTGGTCTCACTTGTTCACAGCCGCCGCTGGGAGGCGGCCCAGAAATGTTCCCATTTTATAGAAGAGGGACCCGGGGCTCAGAAAGGTGCCGGTGGTTACCTCCAGGTGTGTGGGACTGCGCAGCCCGCTCCTCCGTCGAGGCGGGTGTTTCTTGCCCTTGGCACAGTGGCCTGCGAGATTAAACAACAACGATTAAACAATTTTTTCTCTTCAATGACAGTCCTTAAAAAAATAATAAATAATTACAGCGTATGAACCCAAGGGCACTGCACTTTGAGCGCGTCTCCCGCCTCCCCACTTTCGCGTTTGTCATTGACATGGGTGCTTTTCAGTCACTTAAAGTGACAAAGTTGTACTTTTAATCATTAAAAGCCACTTTTTAAACTCAGCAACAGGATTTCTCAAATTCTTTAACAGCGTTTGCTGCAATGAGGGACCCAGACACCTGGGCGTTGGGGAGGGGAGCATGGGAATCTCAAGTTTTCAAGTTCGGGGCGTGCTGCCTCATAAATTTGCTGGGTGGGCTGTGGGCAAGCTGCAGCCTTCCCTGCCGCTACCAGTCCAAAGGCGGTTGACAATATCCAACCAGGAAGTCTCTGGCCTTCTGGCTTTGAGGCCTTACTTTTTTTTCCTCCTTCCAATCTACAGAGCATTCTTTTCTAGGCCTGATGCCTCTAAGGGAAGGCAATGATTTGAATAAAGCGCCTGTCTTCTAGAAGCTTATCAGCTACTTGCCCAGAATGTCCTCCAGGCTTTTAGCATCCTAATTTGTCGGAGATGCCTAGTTCTTTTCCCTCTAGTGCACAAGGTTCTCATTTGTGGTTAAACTAAATGTTTGTTACATTGAGTATCACTAGGGAGAAGGTTCAGCGCTCAAAGCAACAGATTCATGTCCTTCCCATCTCCCAAAATAAGAAAGTAAGGGCCACAACTCCATAGGGACTTCAAAGAAGATCATTTTATTTTTAGTGACCTCGGAAAAACTCCATTTCTTTAGCCATTTAGGCAGTCAATTGGATATGGTTCAACATTCTACTCTCATGCACAGAATGGCTGCATGCATCCTACCACTTGTTGGTTCCAGAGTCCCAATCTGCTGGTAAAGCCAAAGAACAATTTTATTGAGATTAAAGTTACATACTGTAAATCTCAAATGTACAATCCATTGATGTTTAGTTTATTTACAGAGTTTTGCAACCATCACCATAATCTAAGTTTGGAACATTTTCATCACCCATAAAGAAGTCCCTCTTCTTTTATTAAGTCCATTAGCAGTTACTCTTCCCAGCCCTAAACAACCACGGCTCTACTTTCTAACTCTGTAGATTTGCCTACTCTGAACATTTTATATAAATGGAATCACACAATACGTGGTTTTTGTGACTGGCTTCTTTCAATTCACATACTGTTTTGAGGCTCAACCATACTGTAGCATGTATCATTACCTCATTCCTTTTTGTGGTCAAATAATATTTCAATGTATGGATATACCACATATTGTCTATTCATCCATCAGTTGATGGACATTTGGGTTGTTTCCACTTTTTTTGTCTATCATGAATAATGCTCTATGAACATTCCTGAACAAGTCTTTTGTGTGGACATATATTGTCATTTCTCTTGGCTATATACCTGGGAGCAGAATTGCTAGGCCATATGGTAATTCTATCCTTAAACTTTTTGAGGAACTATCAGAGAGTGTTTTTCAAAAAAACTGCTGCACCATTCTACATTCCCACACCAGCAAAGTATGGACTGACATCCTTAGCAACACTTGTCTTTTTATTTTTTTAGATTTTTTCCCCTTTTGGGGTTTTTTTTTTTTTAAAGGCGGTCCCGGGGGATTGAACCCAGGACCTCTTATGTGCCAAGCAGGAGCTCAACCACTGAGCTACACCCACTGCCTTGTTTGTCTTTTTTATTTTGGTCAACCTAGTAGGTATGAAGCAGTATTTCGTTATGGTTCTGATTTGCATTTTCCTAATGGCTAATGATGTTGAGCCTCTTTCATGTATTTGTTGGCCATTTGTCTCTCTTCCTTGGAGAAATGTCTATTCAAATATTTTGCCCACTTTTTAATTGGGTTGTCTTTTTATTGTTGAGTTGTAAGAATTCTTTATATATTCGAAATATGAGTTCCTTATCAATTATATGGTAGGCAAATATTTTCTCCCATTCTGTGGGTTGCCTTTTCACTTTCTTAATGGTGTCGTTTGGAACACCAGAGCTTTCAATTTGGTTGAAGTCTGAATTTATCCATTTTTTCTCTTGATATCATGTCATCGCCTAACCCAAGAAAATTTACTCCTGTATTTTCTTCTGAGAGTTTTATAGTTTTAGCTCTTACATTTATTTCTGTAATACAGCTTAAAATAGTTTTTGTGTATGCCGTGAGTTTTCAAAAGGAATCCCATCACTTTGAATTCATAACTGGTACAACACTTTAAAGTTGGTCTGAATCTTCTGAATCTTCCTTGTGGATGAAATATTAAGTGACTTTTTTAAGTGATGTATGGGTAGAAATTCTAGCCTATAAATGTAAGAGGTTAAACAACATAAACAGAAATAATTTAAACCCGTTTTTCCAACTACTGATCATGACACATCAGGGGGTTATGAAATCAATGTAGTGGTTCATAACCAATATTTTTAATGAAATAGAACAGAAGAGAAAAGAAGAGAAACCATCAGAATGTATTAAAGAAGAGTTGCTTCATAAAACTTTTGTGTTAAATATATGCATGTGTGTGTATGTGTGTACCAGGACTCAGTATGAAATGTGTTCCTTCCTGTGGGCCCCAGTTTTAAAAGGTGAAAAAACACGCTGTATAAACTACGGTTGTAGAATTCTTCCATTCCATAAACATTTATTGAGTGCTTATTGTGTGCCAGGCCCTCTGCTAAGAGCTGGGGATAAAATGATAAACCTCACATGGTCTCCACCCTGCAACAATGCACACAATGCAGAATGATCCATATAAAGTTTCTAGAGAAAAAAGCTCGTGCTCTGGTTCAATATCCCCTGCCTGTGAGGACTCCTTCCAAACATTGGCATTTGATCCTGTGGCACTTATTTATTCTATTCTATTTTTTTGCAATTAATGTTCAATTTATCTCATCTGAGATTTGCAGACATATTTGCTTTTCTTCCAACTAGGGGAACTTTGTTCCCAAGCTCATATCTGCATACTATGATTATACTGGGAAGAAAGTACAGATCTAGTAATGGAAGTTGACCATGACTGAATTGATTTCCATTTTACTCCAACTGTATTTAAACTGGTTACTGGACAGACCTCAGGCATTTATAAAAATTCTGTTGTGTTACTTTTCAAGGGAAAAATGAGGAATCGTGGCAAAAAATATGCTTTGAATTATTTTCCAAGGGATCAGAAAAACAGGGTGTTAGCACTAATAGTGTCATCTAACTATTTTGCACAGATGGAATTCAGGTGAATTACTGTCCCCTTGTCCAGCCATCCCATCAGTGACTCACTGAGAGCAGCTGTGTCCAGTCCTAGCTCTGCCACTGTGTCTCCTCTTTACCTGAGATACTTTATCAATCTCTAGATACTATAAGTTCCCAGGAGCTATAAAGATCTTAATTTAAAATTAACATTTATAACCAGTTCAACGTGCTGGACAGGTTAAAAAAGTATACATGCAAACAATTCCACAAATACGTTTGCTCCTCAAATGATTATAAACCCCCCCACATGATTTTTAAATATAGTTATGCAATTTTACCTGTAGCCTCCTTGAATTTTATGAAATACTTTTCTTCTGTTCCTCCTATTCTGCCTCTTCTTATCCTGCCTCCTGCCAATTGATTTGGAAATTTAAGTTCTTAAGGACCAAAGCCAGGTTTGTAACCCATTTCTTCTGACTTCAAATTTCTTGATCTTTTCACTATACCTCTCTGCTTAACTCCGCATTCTATTTCTGTTTGAGTGGCTGCATTCTAATAAAACTATTAATCTTGTTTATATATAAATGATTAGTTAGAATATAATCCAGTTATGTACTGCTTCAAAAAAACCATAGAAAATGTAGCCTAATTAATATTTTATTCTTTTCTTAATACCCCAACTTGGAGCTTTCCTTTTGCTGATCTGGAAGAATCTAAAGAAATATAATTTTATGACTTTTCTTTCAATAATACTCTTCTTTAATATTGAAGGAGATAACATCCAATTTTTAATCCATGTTTTTAAAAAAAAATTTATCTCATTTTTTACAATTTCTAAATACCTATAAAGTTAATAATGATATTCACTTCCAAGGAAATTCCATTTGGTAATTTCAATACTTTGGAGTTAGACTGCTTAAATGTTAAGATTTTAATAAGGTTTGAAAGCATCTTTTAAAGATTCAAAAATACTTTTGTCAGGGAATAAAAGACAGCCATTTGTTTGCTTTTTCTATTTTTTTTTTCACTTCATGTCCCTAAAACTTGACCTCCTTTGCTTATCAGATTGTTTTCCAAGTATCTAGAGGTTGGAAGTGGAGTAAAACGTTATCATGAAGAAGACTCACGACATTATTTTCAGAATGGATAAATTGGACTACTTTCCATTTGTCTTTTCCCTTTAAGAGCTTTGTTTCAATTAACTACTGGTCTAATTGAAAGAACCCTGAGCTTTATTTCTGCTCATTGTGGTCTTGAGCAAGCAGCTCGACCTCATTCAGGCTTAATTTCCTCCTCTATAAAGTGGAAAGAAAACATATTTTCATAATCTCATCAATGAGATAACATGAGAAAATGCCAAGTTAGTCTTCTAGTAGGAACTCAGTAGCTATTTATCAACTGGATGACAGCATTGAGAATGGGTGTTAGGATAGTCACTCCTTGATACATTAAAACACTCACAATTTGACTGCTAAATTTAAGAGGTTTTTCTTTTCCATATATAGATCATATCTAGACATCAATCTACACGGATACTTTACTAACTCTTTCTTACATGTAAAAAAAATTGCTTTTCTAGATCTGGTCTAAGGAAGGAGGAATGAAAACAGTTTGTCACAGAGCAGGAAAGGAACTCAAGCACAGATGTTGCAGGACCAAATAGTGTTGGAGAAGCAGTACAGGATTTGGAGATAGCTCCGGGCCTGTTCCGTGAGGTGCCTTTGGCACATCGTTTAATCAGAGGCTCAATTTCCTTATCAAAAAATAAGAATAAAAACTAACCTCACTGGGCTACTGTGATGATTAAAATGGATAGAACATATGAAATATGTTAAATAAATGCCCAAAGCACACACACAAAAATTACTTGTCTAATGAATAGATTTTTAAAATTTTCATTGTGATAACATATGTACAACACACATTTCCCATTATAACTATTTTTAAGCATACAATTCAGTGCTATTAGTTACACTCACGTTGTTGCGCTTCTGTCACCACCACACATGACCAAAATTTTTCATCACCCCAAACAGAAACGCTGCACCCATTAAGCAATAACTCCCTTTTGCTCCCTCCCGCCAGGCCCAGTAACCTCTACTCTACTTCCTGTCTCCATGAATTTGCTTATACTATTCATATAAGTGGAATCACACAATATTTGTCCTTTTACATCTGGCTTATATCACTCAACATGATGTCTTCAAGATTCATCTATGTTGTAACATGGATAAGAAATTTATTTCTTTTTATGGCTGAGTAATATTCCACTGTATAAACACATTTTGTTTATCCATTCATCTATCGATGGACACTTGGGTTGTTTCCACCTTTTGGCGATTGTGAATAATGCTGCTATAAACGTTAGTGACAAGTATCTGCTTGCATCCCTGTTTTCACCTAATGAATAAATTTTGAAATAGCTATTAGCCTCAGATTTCTCTATAAGAATGGCTTCCTGAGAACACCTGTGTGAATTTATAAGTCCTGCGTTTTATCCTATAAAACTAGAAAACAAAAACAAAAGCTTTTATTATGGAAAATGTGAAACATACATAAAAGTAGATAGAAAAGTATAATGAACCCTTGTACCCATCACCCAGTTTCAACTCATGGCCAGTCTTATTTCATCTATATTCCCCTTTCCTTCTCTCCTGTATAATTTTAAAGCAAATCCCAGACAACATGTTTCATCATAAAACTTTAAAACTGTTTTTAATATGTTGTTCGTAAGCCTTCTGTTTAAAAGTCGGTTATAAATGATTTGCTCTGGGAGAGGTTCTAGATTTATCAGAAAAGTTTCTCTAGTGACATTTTACAGCTCTTTACTTCTATCATTGGCAAGTTGTCAGATATGGTACTTGGGGAGAGGACATTTATGTGCACAATACAAAGGACAGAAACACGCTCAGGCTGAGAAATGCACAGGGAACCTGTACCTGGGAAAAGGTAGTTATGGTAGTTTCAGTTGCCGACAAAAAAACACTCCTCACGCACTTGTGTCAAGAACAGATTTACAGCGGTTGGTGATCACCTAAACTTTGGGGTGGCTGCATGGGGGCTGGTTGGCAGAGTCCTGTGCGAGGGTCAACTTCAGCCCCTAGCGGCCCTCTTCCCTTACCCCTGCCTTGTGCTGTACAAATAGGATTGTGTGCTAAGATGCGACAAAGGTTGAGAAGCATTGCATGAACCCCACCTTCCTCCAACCCTACTGTGTTTCTCTGTCTTCAGAATCCCTTCTGCAAGGTCTCCCTGAGAAGTCATCTTGCTCCTCTGCGCTTCTGTTTTTTCCTCCGTTGCACGGAGCACAGACTCCTGGCATGATACTTATGATATTTTATTATAGGTTGTTGTGCAAGTGTCTGTCTTCCCTCGCTAAGACATAAGTGGTGGGACACCAAGGAGCCATGCTATTTGTTAATCTTTTTAAGTGCAGGTTTCACTGTGCTACAGTTACTGAACCCAAAGTAGACAATAAATGTTTGGTGAGTGATTATTGAGTTTAACAGACTACCCCAAAGGGAACGGTTGTGGCTCAAATGGTTGGGTGTTCGTTTTCCATATGGAGTGACCTGGGTTCGATCCTGAGGACCTCGCAGTAATAACAAAAAAAACAGGCTACCCCCAGCCTGTTCTTAGAGAACTCGTTTACATTTCTCACCAGGAGGTCTTCCATCACCATCACTCTATTCCCTTAACCAGCTTTAGTTTTCTTCATGCCATGTTTCACTACCTGAAATTACATTTTAAAAATTGTATCATCTGTCTCTCCACCCCAAAACATGCATCCCATGAAGTCAGGAGTGTAGCTTTCTTAACTATTGTATCCCTAGCCCCTAGCCCCTAGCCCCTAGCAAATGGGAGTCCCTGGATACATTTTTATTACTCAAACACTGGTAATGTCAAAAGTTCAATCACTTTTAGAAGTTGTGTTTTCATTTTTTAATCTACAAAAATGATTAATAGTCATACATGTAATTTCCCAGGCTCAGCTACAGAAAGGTCTTTCTGTTTTTATGAACATGATTTTATTTTGAACATTTGGTTCCATGTGCCAGCTCTGTTCTTGATACATTCAACAGCTACTCTTCATATATCCTGTCTCTTTTTAGCACAGTCTGAGGATTGGGAAGTTTGCACCAAAGGCTCAAGTGCAGGGTTTCCTATTACAATGATTTTGGACACGCTGTTGCCACTATCATTTTTTCAGTAATATAACTTCCCTTACCTCCTTTTACAGAGAGGTTTTCAGGCACTGGGTGCCTATTTCTGTAATGCCTGAAGATGAAGGATATGAGAGTTTCCAAAGACATCTTGCAACCATGACATCGGGATGGCTTTCTTTCCAATCTCCTTTCTGGGATGAAGTAGAATCATGGGGCTTGAGGTAGAATTTTCCTCTGTTTTCCATTTCAACTGCATTTTAAATTTTAGGGTAATTGGTAGGTTGATCATGAATTGCGTTTCTGTGTTTAGAAACTTTTGTCCGATCGTGGGAGGAGATGTGGGGGGAAGCAGGGAGCTTTGTATGCTTTCCTGAAGACATTGTCTCTTCCAGCATGCCTTCCTACCACCATAACGTGGATATTTTATCCTCTCTAAAGTATTTTTGTGATTTTAATCTATTACCATCTATTTATTCTCTCAGTAACATTTCAGTTCCCTCCGGGTCGTTTCCTGCACCCCTTCACTTAGTATGCAGAATAAAAATTATTTTATTTCTGCAGGAGGATGAGGTTGACTCTTCTGAGTACAGGGCTTTAAAAAGATAAATTGTTGACCTTTTTAACTGTTCTTCCACCAAATGGAATTGCAGTAGCCTACATGATTGGCATATCATATTAACAATAGACAATGATAGAAAGTATATTATTAGCAATTAGGGCATTGTTTAATCTGGTTCCATAAGACATAATTCCCTCTAAGATTTTTTAGTAATATAATCCTAGCATATCTCCAGACATTTCCAAAAATGTTTTAATCTACCTATCATATAACATATTTAAAGGAGGC
>JAQZBX010041484.1:0-22341 GCA_029593785.1 Cabassous unicinctus | reverse complement strand
GTGTGTATGTTGCATGTGCACAGCTATGTTTGGTACTGAGTACACATGTGACTTGTTACACATGTAGACACCCCAGATGGGCACATGGGAGAGCACCCAGGTGGCAGTCTGTGCTGTGTGCACATGTGCTGGGCACAGATGGGAGCTTTGTGCACATCTTTTTTACATGGGTGTGACATGCTTTGTGCCTGCATGAAGGCTGGGCACACTCATGGCCCGTTACACATACATGTTGTTTCAGAAGATGATGTGAGTGAGTGCACAGGCAGGCGTCTGTGCCGTGTGCACGTGCTTGCCATGTGCAGGCCCCCTTCCCCAGGCCTGCCTGTGTCGTGGGAGCCTCAGGACCCCGAGGGAGAGAAGCTGCTGCTGGCGGATGTGGCCAAGATGGACTGAGTTTATTTAGATTAAGGCAGTGGGAAAGGAGTGCAGACGCGTGTGTATATGCTGGAAGGCGGGGAGGCTGGGGCTTGAAGAATGACTCCTCAAGCATGCCTGCTCCCAGACTTGGGGTCCTCACTCTGCCCCCTGGACTTGGGGTCCTCACTCTGCTCCACCAAGGGGTCCCTCTGTCCCACCAAACTGGCCAAAATGGGAGAGAGATCTTGAGGACCTCCTGGCCCAGAGTACTCTCCCCATGAGCAAGGCAAAGGGGGGTGTCAGAGGGTGCCTTACCTCTCTCTGCTCCAGCAGCCTCCCTGAGCAGGAATGTGTGGCAGGTAGAGGTGGTTCCTCCCAGGAGCTCAGCCCTCCCCTCGAAAAAGGGAAGCCGTGACAGGAAAGCTCACCACTCCCGAGTCTGCCACCTTGGCCTCTCGGGTTTACTGGAACCACAGCAGTTCTGGGAAGTCCAAAGAGGCCCATAGGCATTGGGAGTGAGGGTGAGGGGCAGCTGGGGGTGTCAAGGAGTCATAGGAGATGGCCCAGGAGGGCATGCCTGGATGCTCTGAGCCCCATCTGGTCCTTCTTGGTCCTCGGCCTGCCACCTACACCACCCTTCCTTCTGCCTTCTCCAAGAGCTTCATGTCACCAGTTCATCTGGGTGAAGTCACCTGAAGGACCATTGTCTGACTCTTAAGTGATGGGGAAACTGAGGTCCAGAGAGGGAAAACAACTTGCCAACATCTGCACAGCAAGATGTGACTGGCCCAGGAGGGGAACTCCATCCACGGGATGAGATGCCTTATGGATTCCCATGTGACTTCAGCCTCAGGAATGCAGCCCCCTTCTTCTCACCAGCCCCCTTCCCCCCATCCCCAAACAATCCCAGTGGGAATAATGGTGACTAGTCCCTTCTCTCTGACCAGGCAAACAAACAGGGAGGCTTTCAGAACAGGGACGGCGCTCTGAGATGAGCCATCCAAACCTCTCTGTATGGATTGAGAAACAGGGAATCAGAGAGGGCCGGTGACTTGCTCAGTCCCGCAGTGCATCAGAGGCCCCAGTGAGGGGCTTCTGCACTCTTCCTGAGCTCCTTTGCCCAGCCTAGCTTCTCTCGCACCCCTCTCCTACCTGAATCTATCGCTGTGTGACTGGGGCATGATTCTATCCCTCTCTGGGTTTCTGCTGTCCATTCAAGGAGGGCCTCTCCCAGGTCAGAGACACAGGGACTGTAAGCCTGCCCCAGGGCCAGCAGGAGAGGGCCTGAGGGGCGGGGGGCAGCGCCACACTGGAGCCAGGGTCAGGGGGCTGCACACCCCGAGGGCCCAGCCCACACGGCCCAGCCCACACAGCCCGGCCTTCCACAGCCAGGCCTAGCCCCAGTTGCAGTGACCTCCTGTCTCCTGGCCAGCTGGCCAAATTCCTTCTTTAGAATAATAAACAGTGTGGCCAGCCAGGGAGGCTGGGAGGGGAGGGGCAGGGAGGCTGCAATCGCCCCCTCCCCCAGCCTCGGCTGCTAATGATTTTCCTTGGCTGAGATCTCTGGCAGGAAGAGGGGAGTGAGAAGGGGAACCCACCGAGGGGCAGATGGGCCTCTGTGGGGGCTGCTGGCTCCACCTTGGCGCTGCTCCCTCCTGCCCGAGGAGGCCTGGCGTCCAGCTGGACAGGCTGAGGCAGGAGGGATGGGAGTGGGGGGTGTTGGGGAGGGGATTGTTGGAAAAGCTGGGCTTTGAGTCTGGCGTAATTAAGAGAGGGGAGAGGGGGGAAGTGAGAGGGACCCTTAGGCAGGCAGGTCTGAAGGAAGGGGGAGAAGGAGGAGAAGGGCCGATTTGCTTAGAAATCTTCTTGGGGCAGACCTGGGACTGAGGATCCCAGGCTTGGGGTCTTGCTTCTTTCCCACTGCTAATGAGGAAATGTGGCCCTGATGTGGGGTACACTCACCATCATCCCATTTTGAGAGATGGAGACTGAGGCCACCAAGATAATGATGGCACGGGAGGTAGTAGGTGCTCAAACCTGGCCCTCCAGCCCAAGATTGGAAACTAAAAAGGGGTAGGGCAAGGGAGGGGGGCAAACTTTGAATGGCCTTAAGAGCTGGGTCAGACGGGGCAGCCACTGCCGACGTCAGCAGTCCCACAACATCAGGAGGCTCCTTGTTGCCTTGTTATGTGGTCACATCCCACATTTATTGCTCTGTGACCCCCGTGCCTTTCTGGGCTCCTTCCCATCAATGCTGCAAGCAGACCCTTGGCATACCTGGATATGGGAGGTTATTTGGGACCCGCAGGGTGTCTGCCAAGGGAAGGGCTAGAGCAAAGACCTACCCAGGTCAATCTGTCTGTCCCTGCTCCTGTCTCTCTGCTGCCATCACTATGTGGCACTATGCGTTTCCTCTCTGTTTCTCTTTGTTTCTCTCTTCCTCTGTCATTCTGGGTTTCTTAGTTGCCATTTCAGACAGGATCTGCTGTATAACTTTGGACAAACTTCTTTCTCTCTCAGAGCCTCAGTTTCCCCATCTGGATCCTGGGGGTGAGGATGGGGAGGTTGGATTCAATGGTCTCCAAGGACCTCTGCAGCCTGGCTGTTTCATGGGACCTCCCAGGGGCCCAGGCCCTGGCCCCCTTCTCCCTGGGCCTCTCTGTGCTGCTTTGAGCTGAGTAAAGGGGGCCAGGCACGGGGGGGTACCCCCCACATTCCACAGCCCTGACTCCCCCCATTTCCCTTTCCACAGCCGCCTCCATTTCCTGTTGTGCTTGTGGAGCTGTGGGAGTTCTCTGGGTTCTGGTTTACTCCCCCTTCTCCCCCAGGCCTTTCATCACACTTTCCCAAATATTTGTCCTGGCAGATAAGAACCTGGTTTGGAACTGTCACCAGAGGATGAGCTGTCAGAGCTGACAGGCCCCTGGACACCATCCAGCCCCAGTTCTCCCACTCCCACTGTATATACTGGGAAACTGAGGCACAAAGCGGGGGCAAGAAACTCAGCCAAGGTCACATGAGAGCTAGAGACACAGCCAGAGTAAGGTACAGGTACCAGGAGGGTGAGCCCAGTGGGGCAGTGTGGCGGGCCTGTGGTCAGCAGTGTCTCTCAGCCTGGGGATGTGAGGCTGGAGCTTACGCTGCAGGACCCCGGTGCAGAGAAGGGCCCTGACACTCCCTCTGCTCTCCCTGGGCACTGACACCTGTTTAACCCTGCAGGATACCATGTGGCCTCCAGGTGCAATGATGGCTCCAGTCCTCAGAGGTAGGTTGGCTGGGGGTCAGGGAGGGGCCCCGGGGAGCCACTAGGAAGGACTCTGGAGCTGGCAGGACTGGTGGGAGCCAGCTCCGGGCATGGGAATCCAGGAGCACTGCTATGCTCCTGAGCTTCAGTGTCCTGTTTTTAGAGTGGGTGTGGAGGTCCCCTTCGGCTGCCTGCCCCTCAGCTCAGAAACCTTCAGTGGACTCCTGCTTGTCTAGAACCATCAGCCCAAATTCCTCTGCTTGGTCCTCCAGACCCCATGCCCCCTCACCAGCTGTCCCCAGCCCACCCTCTAACCCATCTCCCCTCAGCCCTCACTGGTCTCGGTCTGGCAAGGCTGGTTGCAGAGCTCTGCCCTGGTCTTCCCCTACACGGACCCCTCTCTAGGCCAGGAGCTCCCAAGCCCAGGGCTGTGCTTCTCTTCTCCTCTGCACCCTTCCCATCATTCCTGCCCATTATCCAGGCAGTTCTCTGAGGACGGACTGGCTGACCAAGCAGTCAGGGTTAGCGTGCCGATGGTCTGGCACGACGAGATGGCCTGCTTGCCCACCCCTCCAGCTGGGCTCGCTCCTTATTTCATCACCATGGCTGGAGGCATGGCTTATAAGACCATTCCCTAGGGAACATCAGCTAGCCCCCAGGGACCCCAGAGTCTCTCCTGTCCCAATATGCCCCCCACTCTGAGCTACCTGAGGTTCCGAGCCCCTGGGCTCTGGGCAGAACTTGGGCAGCTGGGGGCAGCTGGGGGCAGCTGCAGGGAAGATGCTCAAAAAGTGACCTGGGAAGTAATGCAGGAACTGGAGGACCGGGAATTGCTTCCCGAGGATTTCCTGATGCTTTCTCATGCTCACGGCCTGAACCCAGCACTGCTGAAAGATTCAGAGGCTGGCGCAAGGGTGGGTGGGTAGGGGTGGGGTCTGAAAGGACTGAGATCCAGGGGCCAGGGAGGCCAGAAGAGTCTGGGGGCCTGGCACTGGGTTCTGGCCTATGTGTGGATAAGGGAGGTGTGTTCCTCAAGGACTTGGGGGCTGTGTAACAGCCTCAAACCCCCCAGGGTCAGCTCTGGGAAAAGGTTCTGAGGCCGCTTGTGCCTTGACCTCTGATCCCGCCTCTCCCAAAGGCCCATGGCTGTTGCTGGCCCTGCTGTCGTTGCTGGGACCACAGGCCTCCCAGGGCCTGGTCATCATACCCCCGGGGCCGGAGCTTGTCCTCAACATCTCCAGCACCTTCGTTCTGACCTGCCTGGGTTCAGCTCCAGTGGTGTGGGAACGGATGTCCCAGGAGCTCATGCAGGAAATGAACGAGACCCAGGACGGCATGTTCTCCAGTGTGCTGACACTGACTGATGTCAGTGGACTAGATACGGGAGAATACTTTTGTACCTACAACAGCTCCCAGGGGCTGGAGCCCAGTGAGCAAAAACGACTCTACATCTTTGTGCCAGGTAAGGGTCCCCAGCCTGTGCGCCCACTTCCTCACTCCTCTTCTCCACTGCAGGCACCGGGGGGGGGGGAAGCTGCGAGAGTGCTTTTGAGACATAGTGAAATGCAGTGATCTTAGAAACATTGATGAGTCCTGAAATCCAGCCTGGCCCAGTCCAGTGGGTCTGGATATCTGTCTGCTCCCCACCCCCAGCCCACCCATTCCTTGCTCCCATGAGATCTACATTCTCACTTGGTTCCAATCTGTTCCCCTTTGGCCCCCACACCCCATCTTCCCCATTCTCCGAGCACCAGGTACCAGCCACCCTTCAGCTGGTGGCTTGTCTTCTTTCTTTCTTACTCTGCCACTGTCAACATCAAAAGTTAGAGCTGGGGGAAGCGGATGTGGCTCAGGCAGTTGGGCGTCCGCCTCCCACATGGGAGGTCCCAGGTTCTGTTCCTGGTGCCTCCTAAAGAAGAAATGAGCAGACAATGGGCAAAAAACAATGAGCAAACAGAAGAGGGAGCCATCTGGGTGGCGGGGGTGGGGGGAGTTAAAAAAAAAAGGTTAGAGCTGGAAGGGACCTCTGAGAGCACTCTATTCTGTAATGGGGAAGCCAAGGGCCGGAGAGGGGAAGGGATCAAGGTCACACAGTGATTCACAGGATATCCAGGAACCCAGCTCCCCTGACCCTCAGTCTTGACCCCACTCCTGGCAGATCCCACTGTAGGATTCCTCCCTACTGACCCTGAAGATCTGTTCATCTTCCTCTTGGAAATAACTGAGACCACGATTCCATGCCGGGTGACGGACCCGCAGCTGGTGGTGACACTACATGAGAACAAAGTGGACATCCCACTGCCCATCCCCTATGACCACCAACGTGGCTTCTCTGGTATCTTTGAGGACAACACCTACATCTGCAAAACCACCATTGGGGACAGGGAGGTGGATTCCGATGCCTACCATGTCTACAGCCTTCACGGTAAGCCCCCTTTCTGGCCTGATGCTCAGCAGAGTCAAGTATGCCTCTTCACAGAGGTATAGCTTTTTACAATTAACAAAGTGTGTAGCTCTATGTTTTCACTGGATTCTCACTACAGTCTTGGAGGGCAGGTAGTGTTGTCCCCATTTTACAGATGAAAAAACTGAGGCTCAGAGAGATAATGGAGTTTTCCCAGGGTCGCACAATGTGTTTGTGGCAGAGCTGGGCTCTTTAATGTGGTGGGCAAAGGTACAGGCTTTGGAGCCAGCTGGGTTTGAACCCCAGCTCCATCCGAGTGACTTCACCCAAGGTACATAATCTCTTTGACATTGCTTCTTCCTCTGTAAAATGGGGGATAATAATGGCTGCCTACCTCCTGGGATTATTGTGAAGATTAAATAAAACAAAAGATGGGAGGTCCCTGGCACATCAATTTTTCCTGTACTTAGATCTTCAGAGAGTACTTTGATTGTCAGCTATATGAGAGAAGGGATTTTGTCCATGGTGATTATTGCTGCAGCCCCAATGCCTGCAATAGTACTTGCCATAGTAGACACTCCGTCAATATTTGTTGAATGAATGAATCCACCCCACCCCATCCCAAAGCTGGAGTGCTGGTGGCTGGTAGCTGGCGGCAACTTCCGCAGCCCTAAGCCCATCTCCCTCCCCCAGTGTCACCCATGAATGTCTCAGTGAACGCAGTGCAGACTGTGGTCCGCCAGGGCGAGAACATCACCATCATGTGCATTGTGACTGGGATCGAGGTGGTCAACTTCAAGTGGACGTACCCCCGCCTGGAGGTAACGCTGGGCCAGGGGCTGGAGGAGGGGCCAGGCAGGGATGGACATCTGAGCTTGCAGCCTGACTTCTCACGGACCCCTCCTGATTTGGGGGGCCCTGCCCTACCTGTCCGTGCAGAGCGGGCGTCTGGTGGAGCCAGTGACAGACTTCTTCGAAGTACCTGTCCACATCCGCTCCATCCTGCACATCTCCAGCGCCGAGCTGGGTGACTCAGGGACCTACACCTGCAACGTGTCCAATAGCGTGAGCGACCATCGGGATGAAAAGGCCATCAATATCACCGTGGTTGGTGCGTGCCTTGGGCTCAGCCCCAACCCTCAATCTGAGGTGGGCCCAGTCTCTGTCACAGCCCTAGAGTGACGTCAGCCACGCCCCAGTCCAGCCCTAGGCAGCCAAAGCCCCATTTCAGACCTAAACCCAAAATGAAGCCCAGTGTCAGCCCAAACTCCATTCCTAACCCCAACCTAGTCTTGCCACCTACTCTGAACCCCAGCCCCAGCCCTACTCAAATTCCAGCCACCACCAAGTTCAACCTTAGCTGTAGTCCCAGGCTCCAACTCGTCTCTGCCACAATCCCAAGCCAGAACATGTCCCGTGAGAACGACATCTCCAGTTCCAATCTCAAACCCCCATCCCACACCAACAGGAGGCCCAAAGTGGGCCCCTGCTCCAATCCAGGCCCAACTTCAACCCCAGCTGGTGTGACTCCACTGGCAGTGGATACCCGCCCATTGGGGGCCCCACCCCTGATGGCCGCAACCTTGCAGAGAGTGGCTACGTGCGACTCCTCCGAGGGCTGGACGCTGTGCAATTCGCCGAGCTGCACCGGAGCCGGACGCTGCAGGTGGTGTTTGAGGCCTACCCACCGCCCACCGTCACGTGGCTCAAGGACAACCACAACCTGGGCGACCCCAGCGCTGGCGAGTTCGTCCTGACCACGCGCAATGTGTCTGAGACCCGGTGAGCAGCTGCCTTTCCACTCCATTCTTGAAACCGCCACTGTCTGCAGCCACTGGGTAGCCCGTGACCTTCAGCCACTTGACAAAGCTAGGCCCATCTTTCCTGAGAGCCTACTACGTGCCAGGCACCAGGCCAGGGTGCTGGGGATGCGGCAGGGACCAAAGCAGACACAGTTCTGTGCCTCCTAGAGTTTCCGCTGGTGGGGTATAAAATAGGCACTGGTCAGATGGCTGCCCACCCGTTTGGTTATCCTTGTGGTGGGTGCAGCCAGTAGGGGGTAGCCAAGGAGAAAACGGCCAGATGATCAGGGAAGAGGATGCCAGGCAGGCCACCTCTTTCTGAATGGGTGGGGGGCGGGAGATAGTGGCCCCCTACCCCTCCAAGTCACCCTCCCCTTGACCCCTGGCACAGTGGAGCTGCTGGTTTGTGGGGATTAAGGAGACTGGGTTTGAGTCCCGGCTCTGCTACTGACACCTATGTGACCTTGGCGAGCCCCTTCCCCTCCCCGGGCCTTGTTTTACCTGTCTGTACGGGGGTGGGGTGGGGGGTTGCCGTAAGGACTCTTCCAGCTCTGACAGCCAGGTCTGCTGGCCTGGCCTGCTCCCCAGCTACGTGTCGGAACTCACACTGGTGCGAGTGAAGGTGGCCGAGGCTGGCCACTACACCATGCTGGCCTTACACGAGGATGGTGCAATCCAGCTCTCCTTCCAGCTGCAGGTCAATGGTGAGAAGCGCCCCCAGCCCCACTTCCCTTCCCCTGCCCGGGCCCTCACCCCCACTTCCTCTTCCTTTCTACACAGACCAGTCCGCTCTGGGAGGAGCAGGCAAGGGAGCCTGGAGCTCTGGAGACTGGGTTACAAACCAAGCTCTGACAATGACTCACTGTGGGTGAACCTGGCCTGTCCGCTCTCTGGGCCTCAGTTTCCCCAGCTGTACAAGGAGGCCTTTGGGCTAGACTGGTATTTCCAAAACCTCAGGCATGCATGCCCCACAGGTTTTGCCATCTCACATACTACCGATACTATCCTATTAATTCAATAGATCTTTATAGAGCAACTACAATATGCTGGTCCTGCTCAAGTTCTTGAGACCCTGCCTTTGTGCAGCTTGCATCCTAGTAGGGCAAGGTAAACGTTAAACGGCAGAGGAAAGAATCAGCAAGTTATACAGACGATTAGAAGGTAGCAAGTGTTGTGGAATTAAAAAAAAAAAAAAAAGCAGGGTAGGGAGGCTAGAGAGTGCTGAGGGCAGGAGGGTGCTGAGGGCTGCAGTTTTAGAGGGTGCTTGGGATTGGCCTGATTGAGAAGGTGACACTTGAGTGAAGCCTTGAAGGAGATGAGGTCATTAGCCAAGTGGCTATTTGGGGGTAGGGCACCCCAGGCAGTGCAAAGGCAGGGGCAACTGAGAAAGGGGGGAGGGCGGAGGGGGGCAGATCTTACAGGGCCTTGTGGGCCATTTTAGGGACTCTGGCTTTTACTCGGAATGAAATGAAGAACACTTGCAGGGTTTTGAGTGGAGGAGTGACATGATAATGACTTAATGTTTTGTCCAATGACTTTCTAAAAATAAATTTATTTTTAAAGAAAACATTCAATCTCTCAATTGTAGATGGAAAATCAGCATCACATGTCATAAAAATAAAATAACCACTAAAATAAGCTCAGAGAAAACAAAACAATGTTATTGAATTCTAGCTCCATGCCCTGGCCTGGTGAGTTTTAGGCCTGTTCTCTCTATGTTAAAAGGGAAGATTAGCAAGTTTCAGAGAGGTGTTAAAGACAGACTAGCGCCCTACTGAGGCTTTCCCTTTGAAGTACCGAGAAGAGTTGAAAGAGAGTGAAGGAGGGAATCCATCGTTTGGCACTGTGATTCCTGGTATTTAATGTTCACCTGCAGAATGCAGCGCCCTGCACCCCAGTAGAGACTCTGGGCCAGGTCCTCCGATGGCCTTTCCACTGACAGCCTCTCTGATCCCTCTCCCCCACCTCCCCACCTGACCCTGTGCCCTCTCCATGCAGTCCCTGTCCGTGTGCTGGAGCTAAGCGAGAGCCACCCTGCCAACGGGGAGCAGACAGTTCGCTGTCGGGGCCGGGGCATGCCCCAGCCGCAGCTCACTTGGTCTACCTGCACCGACCTCAAGAGGTGAGCAGACCTCGGGCCTCAGTTTCCCAGGGTGCCTACAGCTGGCAGGATGGACCCAATGAAGGTCATTGAGGCCTGTGCATTATACTAGACTAGACCAATATCCCTAGGCCAGCCCATCCCCTCCTTGGGGAAGCTCTGCATGACCTAAATTCTCCCTTTTCCTTACCTTGACCCCTGGGCTGTCCTTCTTCCAGCACTGTATGGGGCATCTGTGCCCCAGAGATCTCACCCACACAGTAGATCTGCTCTGGTTCTCTGGCAAGTGCTGATTCTAATATAGGGGACAGAAGCAAGGTTGCGTTTGGGTTCTGCCTCTACCCTTAACACACTGCCTGACCCTGAGCAAGATGCTTGATATCTCTGGGTCTAGCAAATGAAGGGAGTTGATTTTGCAAGCCATAGTCCTCAATTGTGGAGTGAGAGCGCCCCCAGCTGGTCAGTCGAGGAACCACGGGAGGAACCAGCTCAGGCCCAAGCAGCGAGCGGTAGGAGGGCCCGGGCACGCCCTACCTCTTCCAGCCACCACCTGCCGTCTACACTGCAGCTTTTGGTCCCACTTTCCTGGTCCAAAAAGGGAAGGGGCTGGAAGGTGACCTGGCTGGCTTTCCCTGCAGGTGTCCCGGTGAGCTGCCGCCCACGCCGCTGGGGAACAGTTCCGAGGACGAGAGTCAGCTGGAAACAAACGTGACGTACTGGGCGGAGCAGCAAGAGTTCGAAGTGGTGAGCACGCTGCGCCTGCGGCGCGTGGACCAGCCACTGTCGGTGCGCTGCACGCTGCGCAACCTGCTGGGCTACGACACGCAGGAGGTCACCGTGGTGCCGCTTTGTGAGTTCCCCAGACTCAGCCGCCTCTGATGACTCCTCAAGTCCCTTCCCGCTCCTCCATACTTGGGACTGTGCCCGGGTACCCAGGGCGGACTGAGAGTCAGTCAGCATGTCCGTGAGCACACAGGAGCATGTGAAGTCCACCGGAGTATGTCTTTAAGCATGCACAGTATTGGCGCATGTGTCCATCCATCCACGAGTATGTGTCTATAAACCATGTGTATGAATAGCACTATCCCCTTTTGTGTAGTGTTTGTAAATTGTATATGTTGTAAGCCATGTCCATGAGCGTGTCTGATCCTTGATACATACAGAAACTATCTGTAAGTATGTACCCAAGCATGCATGATCCCTGTCCATATGTGTAAACCCATTGAGTGTACATTGTAAGCTATGTGCATGAGCATGCCCAATTCCCAGACATGTGTAAATCCAGAGTACGTGTCTGCTTGTACAGGTGGATGCACAATCTCCATATATGTGTGTAAATAATTCTGGGCCTCTTTGTGCCTGTGTATGTGCATGTACAATTCCTGTGCATGTGTGTAAATTGGTATAGTACGTGTCTGTAAGCGTGTGGTTGTAGCACACCTGTCTGTAAAAGTGTGCAAGCACATCCCATACACATATGCTTGCTATACAACACAAGTCCAATAGCAGGTACACGTACATGCGTAATTCTTGTGCATATGAACAGTGCCTATCAATGCCTGTGTGCTTTTGTGTGTCTACCTGCCCATCCCTGGGCATGCATAAACCTCTTTGCATGTACTTAATTTATTCATCTGTGTCTTCATTCAATAAATAGTTACAAGGATTCAGCTTCTCCCTGGGGTACAGAGGCCAAAAGGCCCAGTCCTGCCTGCTCTCCTCGGGCTCAGTCCACTGAGAGGAGGCAGACAAGGAACTAGGCAATTGCACTCTGGGAATCAGCACTTTGTGGGAAAAGCCTGGAGGAAAGAGAGGTCCCGGTACCTAGCTGTGGGATTCAGGGCCATGTCCTGGAAAAAGGAACCTTTAGACCAAAATGTGAAAAATACCTAAGAGTTAGCCTGGTGGGGAATAGTGTTCCAGTCAGAAGGAGTTGCCTGTGCAGAGACCTAGAGGCAAGATGGGTACAAAGAAATGAAAGGAATTTAATCTGGCTGGAGCAGTGTTTGGGGATGGTAAGGAAGAGACAAAGGGGAGAGGAAGGATAAGGCCTGGGGCTAAATGGAGCAGGACCCCAAAGGCCACATGAAGCATTTTGGACACACTTATATGTAACTCAGGTAGGGCCATGGGCTTGTGTACACCTGTCCACACCTGTCCGTACATGTTACACTGCATCTAGATCTCTCTGCACACAGATCTGCCTCCTGTCCCCTGCCCTGTGGTGGATGGGGTGGGGTGTTTAATCCCCTTTTCTCACCTATCCTCCCATGCATACACAGAGACCCCTGAATAAGTGGGCATCTGGGCAGACAGTGTGGCCATCCTGACCAAAGGCAGAAGTAAAGCTTCCCTGTGATACCCGAAGGGGAAGCCATGCACCAACCCACGTGGGATTGGGATGGCAGGATGTCATCAGAGGTGGCTCCCTAGAAGATGTGGCAGGGAGTGGGAGGGGGGAATGCTGGGGCCCGGGGCCCTGAGGGGGGTGTGGGGAGGAGACCCAGAGAAGGAGAGGGAAGAGAGAGGAGGGGAACACATGGGTAGACAGTGGGGCAGGGCAGAGAGATAGATGAGGGTCTCGCCTGGGGTGAATGTGGAGGGTACAGCCCTGCAGCTCAGAGAGTGGGAAGGAACAAGGAGCTGGGCAACAAAGAGGTGAAAGAGACTCAGAGCTTGGGGGCCCCAGTGGTAGCCCCACTTGGTACCCCTATTCCCCAGGGGATGTATTTCATAACCACAATCACTACCTCAACCCCATATGGGGACTTGGGGTGAAACTGGGGAGGAAACGAGCTCCTTTCTGCAGTCTAGATTCCTCAGGCCATTGGGAGGTCTCAGTGGTCAGTCACTCAGTCCACTGGCCGGTTGGCCAGGCATGGAACAGAGCTCTGTCCCAGCTATGATGGCTCCAACAAAGGCATGGATTCAGAGGAGAGGTGACCACAGCCTTCTCGATGGCTCATGGCCTAATGAGGGGTCCAGAGAAGGAATGTTTGCATCTAGTCCAGAGCTGGGGCTCACAGGCCAGTTGGACCCTGGCTAGGCTGGAAAGGATATGGAGGCCGATGGAGATCTGAGCTGGGGGGCAGTTAGTGAGGGACATGGGGTATGTGCAGGAGAGGCTGAAGATGTGGCCCAAAGGGGAGAGGCCGGGGTTTGAACTCATGGGCCCTTTGGGGTGGGAGGGTAGGCAGAGAGGGATTTATTGTGCCAGAGGTGGGGTGGGGGAAGGCAGCTGCCAGGCTGCCCAGTTTGCTGATGGCCTTCTCTCGTCTCTGCTCCAGCCCTGCCCTTCAAGGTGGTGGTGATCTCAGCCATCCTGGCCTTGGTGGTCCTCACGATCATCTCCCTCATCATCCTCATCATGCTCTGGCAGAAGGTAAGTCCCCCCTTGCCTGATGGGTGCAGACTGGCATACCCTTTGCATGGGACCCCACCCTGCCCTCCTCAAAAGCTGCCCGATCTGGCCATGTCTGGGGCCTGCCACAGAGCTCAGGTGTGAACTGATGCAGAGTCATGCTGTGTCGCAGATTCTCTCACCCCCAGAGCCTGGGCCGACTTGGGCCTGGTCCAGCCATCCATGTTTCCCACCCTGAGTCTTGCTTGGAAATCATCCTTGCCCCATCCCAGCCACAGGGCATGGGACCTTTGGGGTAGACTACAAAGGGCTCCAGGAGTCTTCTAGCTCTCACTCACAGACACTCCCATGATTCTACTGAAATTCTTCCAACCTAACCCACGGAGACGCTCATGATTCTATTGAAATTCATTCTGATCCTTTCAATCCGTAATTTCAATGTTCTGTTGAGATTTTACAATTTTGTGATTCCAACATTTTAAGAAGCCCATGATTTTATCATTTTAAGATTCCAATCTTGTGATTCCAACAGCCTGTGATTTCAACATTCCTAGGCAATATCTTTCTGAGAGTCCTGCTGTGACTCTGCCTCAGCCTGGTGAGGTGCCGTCCATACCTGGCAGAGTGCTGTCACTTTCCTGGGCTACCTGCTCCTCTGGGAGGAGCTGGCAACCAGGTTCTGATGAGCCAGGCACCCAGCTGGGGCCCCTTGGTACCTGCCCCCCAAACCCACAAAGGCCTTGGCTCAGCCCTCACTTGCTGAGTGACTTCAGCTATGCCCCTGCTCCATCTGTCCCCTTCTGACTCTCCGTCCCTGCTCTGGGGCCTGCAGAAGCCACGTTATGAGATCCGCTGGAAGGTGATTGAGTCAGTGAGCTCCGATGGGCATGAGTACATCTACGTGGACCCCATGCAGCTGCCCTACGACTCCACATGGGAGCTGCCACGGGACCAGCTTGTGCTCGGTCAGTCCAGGCCCCCCGTGGCAGTTTGGGGCCTTGAGGCGGGTGGGAAGTCTACCTGGGATCTGGTTCCAGCCTTGCCATGGCCAGCTTTGAGACCTAGAGCTGGTGTCTGGCCTTCTCTGGGCCTCGGGTTTCCCATTTGGAAGAAGATCCCCCCATCCCCCAGCAGAGACCATCCACATTAAGGTCTCCATAACCCTGTGGCTCTGTGAGATGGGATCCCTTCGTGGTGAGAGAAGAAGAATTAATCATGGATAGACTGAGTGTCAAGCCTGGGCTTGATCTAACTGGGGAGGCCAAGGGGCTGTAGAGGAGCTTCCTGCCTTAGAAGAAAGGAAGGGTTCCAGGGACTAAAGAAGGGGCAGAAAGTAGGCAAGACTTAGACGAGACACCAGGAAGGACTGAGAAGCATTGTGGTGTGTTTTAAGTTTCGGGTGGTTTGAGGGATATCTGGGTTGACTTTGGAGAGTGGCTTTTCCGATCCTTGAGTGGGAAGGGTGGGGGACGCAGCTTCCTGGTGGGCCAGGAGTTTGAGGGACTGCCTCTATCTTAGGACGCACCCTCGGATCTGGGGCCTTTGGGCAAGTGGTGGAGGCCACGGCACAT
Source organism: Cabassous unicinctus (assembly GCA_029593785.1). NCBI lineage: Eukaryota > Metazoa > Chordata > Mammalia > Cingulata > Chlamyphoridae > Cabassous > Cabassous unicinctus. Next base: position 7,498 of record JAQZBX010041484.1, on the reverse strand, counting down.
GGCCTGAGCCATTCACAGGCCACAATGAAGGTGGCCGTGAAGATGCTGAAATGTGAGTCCTGGGGCCTCCCCTCCCTCACCTCCTGGACCCTGCCTCCCACCACTCCTACTCCTTGCCCACACATTCAGGCACTCCCAGACCAGGCCAGACTTCTGGTATCCTTGATACTAGAAATGCCCTCACTCTAGCTACCATAGGTCCTGGTTCTGGTTTAGGAAAGAGGATTCCTCATCCTGGCCTCCTCAGTCCCTCCCTCCTCCCCTGGGTGCCTCCCCTCCCCTGAATGGGGGTCCCCACTGCCCTAGGCCAGTTGGGCCTTGCAGCACAGGATGGGGCAAAAGAGCCAGCATAGGCTCTGGTGGAGCCCTCCTGGGGCCCCCAGGACTGGCCTGAGCTGAGACCTCCATCCCACCTGTCAGCCACTGCCCGCAGCAGTGAGAAGCAAGCCCTCATGTCGGAGCTGAAGATCATGAGCCACCTGGGGCCCCACCTGAACGTGGTCAACCTGCTGGGCGCATGCACCAAAGGAGGTACACACCCACACCCCGGGGGGCTCTGAGAAAATGCTTGGCGGCCACGGCCCCCTCCTCAGCCCCAGGGACAACAGGGCACTCCAGCTGAAGGAGCTGTGCCCATCCTGTCCAGTACCCTCGTTTCACAGCTCTACACGGGTGCAGAACTTAGAAACTCATCAAGTCACAGTACCTTAAAGCCAAAGGACTCTTCAGGTCATCAGTTCCAGTGGCATTCAAATTTTGCTTAGCAAGAGATCCCCTGACAGTTTTTTAATTTTCACAATTCATTTTAAAACCTGGCATAAATAGCAGCTCACACAATTCTGAGGTGCGTTATATACCCAGTGTTAGCATGTGGGGGCCCCCAGCATGCTACCTTGGGCACTGCTTTCATTCAGATCATAGAAAAAGTTTCTCCTGCCAACTGTGTTTATTTGAAGAATAACCTGATTCAAGTAAGGCTGCAAAAAATGTTATTGCCATTTGTGTGATGTGGGATTTTCCTCCTTATTGTGCAAACAAAACAAAATACAGAAGTAGCTGCCTGCATAGGCCCATTTGTGTCTGTGGCGATTGCCCAATTCCAAATTTTTGTTTTCATCAATAGTCTCAAGCTCTCACTAATTGACTTGAAGTAAATGCATTGCATTTGAATTTAAATAGTAAGCTGATAATGATAGTTGCCTTTATCTGCTTGATATTTGAGGATCCAAGATAATCTTTAGTTTGGAAAAATATCAATAACAGCCAAGATCTGAGTGCTCACTGTGTGCCAGGCCCTGAGCTGATAAAGGCATTTTCTCATTAATCCCCCAGACAGCCCTATTGGGTGGGTATTATCAGCCCTCTTAGCAGATGGGGAAAGTCAGGCTCAGGGAGACTAAATCCTTTCTTCAGGACACAAAGGCAGGAAAGGTACTCAGGTTTGCCTGGGGTCAAAGCCTCTTAGTGGTCATGTCAAATTGCCTGTTCCTCGCTGTGTGGCCCTTCAGGGTAGCCCACGGCATCCCGGGGATATCCCTGAGCCTGTCCCTCCACAGGACCCATCTACATCATTACCGAGTACTGCCGCTACGGCGACCTGGTGGACTACCTGCACCGCAACAAGCACACCTTCCTACAGCACTGCGACAAGCGCCGCCCGCCCAGCGCAGAGCTCTACAGCAACGCCCTGCCCGTCGGACTCCCCCTGCCCAGGTACGGGGAGAGCGCTAGGGGGGCCCGAAGAGCACCTGCTCACCCCCTCCTGGTCCAGCAGAGGAGGCGGAGGCCAGGGAGGGAAGGAGCTGCTCCCCCGAATCAGGGCTGTTTCAGGAGCCAGCCCCAGCCCTGGCAGTGTGGCCCCCAGGCTAGTGACTGATACTAATAAGGAAGGTCCGCATGGTGCGGTTGGGACCACTGTCTGGCTCCCTGGTGCTGGAACCCCCACACCATCCCTCAGTGGAGGATATCGCCCTCCCTCCACAGCGAGCACCCAAGGCGTGCGAAGCCCTCCTGTCCCCAGGCACGTGGGCCTCAGAGGCAGTGGTGGGAGGAGAGCCGCCCGACTCTCCTTCCAGTGCTCCAGGCTCCACTCCTCACCACAGCTTCCTGTTCCGCCACACACCAGCCTTTCCAGTGGCCCCCACTCTGAGCCCTTCGGACAGCTCGCTTCCTCTCTTCCTCTTTTCCAAAAGGAACAGTTTTTGTTTTTGTTTTTGTTTTTGTTTTTTCACTTCTTTTGCTGATTACAAAAGCACTCTGTTTATTGCAGAGACAAAAGAAACTTCAGGAAAGCAGACAGAAGACAATAAAACTCACCCCATCCTCCCCAGCATTTGGGCTTATTTCCTCCCAGCCTTTTCTTCTACGCCTAGAGACCCAAGTGTAGATAGTCAGGCAGCTCTTTTGAGAGCTGATGCTGCAGGGCAAAGACCTCAGGGCACTTTATTGCTGTCTGTGCTGGGTGGTGGCTGAGCACGGGGTGGGGCCTCAGGGCTGCCGTGCTGCAGAGGCCACAGAAAGGCGCCTTTGTGCATGCCCGTCCTGTGGTGCTGTAATCTGGGTGTGAGCTCTCTGAGTTGGCAGTCACGCAGGCTGAACCGAGGGACGGGAGCGGGCAGGGCAGGGAGAACCTGTGGCCTCTCCTGTGATGCTCCTTTTACCCCCAGCCATGTGTCCCTGACCGGGGAGAGCGACGGCGGCTACATGGACATGAGCAAGGAAGAGTCGGTGGACTACGTGCCCATGCTGGACATGAAAGGGGATGTCAAATATGCAGACATCGAGTCCTCCAGCTACATGGCTCCTTATGATAACTACATCCCGCCTGGTGGGTGGACATAGGCCCTCACACATGTGCAGTGATGCCTTCTTGTCAGAGCCTTTCATGTGCCTGACCTTGCCACCCTGGAAGAAGGTGGCCTTGAGCCCATTTCATAGATGAGGAAACTGAGGCCAGCTGCCTGCCCAAAGCTGCTATGTAGTGGAGCCCAGCTATGAGCCCATTTATGGGCCTTGTGTCCAGAGGTGTGCACCCAGCCCTCAGGGAGGGGAAGAGCTGGGGTGGGGGGCCACCTGGCCTCCTGCTCTAGGCCAGGCTGATCCAGTGTCCCTGAGGCTGAACAAAGGGGGCCCTAGGGCTGATGCCAAAGGGTTTTCTGGCCATTGAGGGCTCTGGTAAAGTAGGAGAGGTTTAAGTTAGAAATTAGGGATCATTCTCCTTTTCAGGGAGACTTAGAGAATCAGTAGCCACCTGTCTTGGACATTCTGCTTTCCTTGAGACAAAGGGCAGGAGTCCTGTGAGCCATAGAGAGACACAAGACTTTGATGACCCTCTGCTCTCCCCCAGCTCCTGAGAGGACGTGTCGGGCGACTTTGATCAATGACTCTCCAGTGCTGAGCTACACAGACCTCGTGGGCTTCAGCTACCAGGTGGCCAATGGCATGGAGTTCCTGGCCTCCAAGAATGTGCGTGTGGTTGGTGGTGGGGCAGGGTGGAGGGGTTGGGGAGGTGGGTCCCCCAATGACATACACCCCATATATAACCATGTCCCCCCAGGAGTAGGGAACAGCAAGTGCTCTCACACCTGTGTGGCCCCTTACACCTGTATTGTGATGCATTTTTCCCAAAGTCCCTTACAATAAGGGCTTTTCCCACAATTGCTCCCAAGTCCTCAGCTCTCCTGTCCCCCAATCCAGTGTGTCCATCGAGACCTGGCGGCCAGGAACGTGCTGATCTGCGAGGGCAAGCTGGTCAAGATCTGTGACTTTGGCCTGGCCCGTGACATCATGCGGGACTCGAACTACATCTCCAAAGGCAGTGTGAGTACCTTCCCTGGCGCCATGGGGGTGTGGCCGTGTACATCTGGTCCCTCCTAGTCAGCATGGCTGAGGCTCAAAGGACAGGACTGGGCTCCTCGTGCCCCCCGACCCGCCCAGCGGTGATGAGGCGGCCAGGAGGAGAAGCCGCCCAGCAGCGCATGGAGCAGGGGGAGGCAAAAATGTGGAGGCTCGGTGGGAGCCTACTCAGTTTCGTTGGGCAAGACGGGGCAAGGGACCAGCTGTCCAGGGGTGGGTGGGAAGTGGGAACCAGCCAAATGTGTTCTAGGGGTGGTGGCGGGCAGCCCCATGTCTGGGTGCGGCCGAGGGAGAAGCCCAGATGATGTGTTAAGATGCGAGCAGGTTGCAGGCAGTAGCCGGGACCGATTTGGTTAAAATGCAACCATCCTGGCCTCCCACTCATCTCCCCACTTTCCAGATGTCAGCTGAACCCCAGGGGTCCCAGGGATCTCAGGCAGTCAGGATGAGAGCATGTCCCTGGCTCCCCCACCCCTCTACCCACCCAACCAGGGGCTGTACTGGGGTCATGAAGAAGGACCTGCTCCGTGATGAACCTCAGACCCAGGCAGAGATGGGGGCCCACACAAGGAACAAGGAAGGAGAAGGAATTGGGGGTGGGAACGTCCGGGTCCCCTCTGCTCCCCCAGGTGCAGAGTGGGCTAGGGCCCTGGCCGCACGCCCCTCCTTGCACTCAGCACCGTCCCGACCTCCCCGCAGACCTTCCTGCCTCTGAAGTGGATGGCCCCCGAGAGCATCTTCAACAGCCTCTACACCACCCTGAGTGATGTGTGGTCCTTTGGGATCCTGCTCTGGGAGATCTTCACCCTGGGTAAGCCCCCTTCTTCCTCCAGCCCTCGGCGGCATGGCCTGGCGCCACCCTGACCCCTCAATACCTCTGCCCTCCCAGCTTGTCCCAGTTCTGCTGTTTTCTCACTGCTGTGCCACCTAGGCAAGTCCCTTGCCCTCTCTGGGTCTCTTCCCCTCCCTACCTGAGTATTGAGGGGTTTGGATTGTGAAATGAAAAAGCCATCCTGGCTCTAGTGTTGTCTTGTGCTCTGGCTCTGGGAAAGGCTGAAGTCTGTGTCCATTGCCCATGAGGAAGCCCACGTTTCCCAGTGTCCAGGACCACTGCACCCTCACCCCACGTCAGGGCTGGAGTGCCTCTCCTTGTCTGTCCCTTTCCCAACCACCCTGAGCCTCTGTACCTCTTGCATCTGCTCCGCACAGGTGGCACCCCTTACCCGGAGCTGCCCATGAACGAGCAATTCTACAATGCCATCAAGCGGGGTTACCGCATGGCCCAGCCTAACCATGCCTCAGATGAGATGTGAGTGGAATCCTCCCATGCATCTGGGAGGATTTGGGGGACGCAAACTGCAGTTATCCAACTCTAACCGGTTTAAACCAAAGATAGAGAGATGGATTGGCTCAGAGATCTGGAGAAATCTAGGTGTAGCTGTGTTCAAATGTTGTCACTGGGAATCTATTTTTCTACTCCTGGGTTCTGCTTTCCTCTGTGCTGGCTGCATTTTTAGGCTGCCACTGCCCAGACTGCAGGCTGGCATTATACTCTGGCCCCTTTCACAGTAGTCCCAGCAAAAGTCCTAGGGCCAACTTTTTGGGGCTTAGCTGGAATCCCATGGCCCATCCAGAACCAATCACTGAACCAAGGGAATGAAATCTCCTATTGGCCAATCATGGGCTCACCAAGGTGTGGTCAACCCCACTGGAACCATGGGGACTGGGGATGCAGGGAGGGGGATCCCAAGGAACAACCCTTTGCCACCTCTCCCCAGCTACGAGATCATGCAGAAGTGCTGGGAAGAGAAGTTTGAGATTCGGCCCCCATTCTCCCAGCTGGTGCTGCTTCTTGAGAGACTGCTGGGCGAGGGTTACAAAAAGGTATGTTGAGACAGGATGGGGCTGGAGAACAGAGACACCGGGTGCAGGGCTTTGGGTATCTGGAGGCTGTCCTTTACCCTCTCTGGTCCCCGCTTCTCTACTGGTACTAGGAAGAGACGGACTGGAGCTCTGCTTTTAAATTATTTTAGCAGCACAGAGCTTTTTGAAGCAAAATCCTAGGTTAAAGTGGTGGAAGGGAGCCCACAGCCCCGTCCCTCGTGCCTCCTTCCTCGTGCCTCCTTCCTCGTGCCTTTGCCACTCACGCCACATCCTGGGGCTCATCAGAAAGTTTGAACAACCCCAGGCTGACGACCACGAAGGGCCCTACCCCTTGGACCCTGTAGTTGGCTCGTACGAGGCTTGTGGAGCTGGTGGGACCTTCAAACCCTGCATCCCCCCATCCGACAGCAGGAGTTAGAGTGAGGAGGAGGTGCAGCTCCCCTTTGGCACGGCCAAGTCTAGCTCCATTTCTTACCCCCACTCCCACCCCATGTCTGGCTGTGGCTCAGGGGCCAGCGGATAGAGTGGAGTCGTCACCATTTCGTAGCAAGGGAAATCAAGGCCCCACAGGAGGAGGCTGTGGCCGGATGAGAGCCCGCGCTTGCCTGCTTGTTAGGGTCTTGGGCGCTGGTCGGCTGACTGCACCCACCCTGGGTGATTGGAGGGCAGCTCAGCTGTGTGGCCTTCGCAAGTCACCAGAGCCTGACTTACACAGTGGGGCAGGTCGGGTTAGAATCTAACAGTGAGACGATCCCCAAAGGCATTTCTGGTTCTGGCATCAATGTTTCTCTGGTTCTCCCTGCCCCATGGAGCAGAAGTACCAGCAGGTGGACGAGGAGTTTCTGAGGAGTGACCACCCAGCCATCCTTCGGTCGCAAGCCCGTTTGCCCGGATTCCATGGCCTCCGGTGCCCCCTGGACACCAGCTCCGTCCTCTACACTGCTGTGCAGCCCAACGAGGGTGACAATGACTATATCATCCCCCTGCCTGATCCAAAACCTGAGGTTGCTGATGAGGGCCCATTGGAGGGTTCTCCCAGCCTGGCCAGGTAGCCGCTCTGGCCTGAGGCCCAAGGCAGTAGTACACAAAGTGTGTGTGTGTGTGTGTGTGTGTGTGTGGTGGGCTTGCCTCAGAAAGAACCACTTGCCTAGAGTGAGTACTTACTCCTGCCAGAAAATAGAAGAGCCAGCTCAGCTCACTTGGCCTCTGGCCTTTGATGGCCTCAGGTGGAAGGGGAAGGCTGGTAAAGAGAAGATGGTCTGGGACTTATTTGCAAAGTAGCTGTGTCCTTTATGGGAGTCCATCCCCACGGGCCATCTGTTCTCTCCCCTCTCTAGGCCCTGTCCTAGCCCCCAGGGGAAGGAGAAAAACCTATTTAGCAACCCTATACCCCACTTAATACCCTGCGGTCATAGCCAGCCCTAGGCCTGTGGTCTGTCCTTCATCACCATGCCCGTGAGGGCTCCAGGGGGCCTGGTATGGTTGTAGGATCAGAGGTGCCTACAACCAGAATTCACACTGGAAAGGAATTCACACTAGCTAGGGCCAGAATTCACACTGGAAAGGAGATTCATGCTTTCCTTTTGGGATGTGCTGAAGTTACAGTGTGGGGAGGGCTTGGGAGGAAGGCCCAGCTGGTGCCTGGACTTGGTGTTCAGACAAGATCTCCCTTTGGCCAGGGAGAAGGGTACCCCATGAGGCCAGACTCCCCACCCCCCCAAAAAAACCCACGAAAACCAAAACAAACCAAGGTCACCCC
>JAQZBX010041483.1:0-22328 GCA_029593785.1 Cabassous unicinctus | reverse complement strand
TTACCCTGACTAGCACCCTAACATAACACTTTCCCTAGGGGGTCAGGAAAGGCCACTCCAAGAAGGTGGTATTGGATATTAACAACGAATGAGAGGAGCCAGCTGAGCAAAGAGCAGAAGTCCTCTTGGCAGAGGGGAAAGCAAGAGTAAAGTTTCAGTAGTGGTTTGAATCACATCTCCCGAAAAAAATCCCTGTCCACCCAGGACCTCAGAATGTGACCTTATTTGGAAGTAGTGTCTTTGCAGATGAAATTAGTTAAGATGAAGTTATACTGAATTAGAGCGGACCCTAAATCCAATGACTTGTGTCCTTATAAGAGAAAGGAGAGGGATATTCACACACAGAGACACATGTAGAAGGAAGACAGCCATGTGAAAAAGGAGGCAGAAATTGGAGTGATGCAGCTACAAGCCAAGGAATGCCAGGGATTGCTGACAACTCGCCAGAGCCGGGAAGAGTCAAGGAAGCATTCTCCCCAACAGGCTTCAGAGGGAGCACGGCCCTGCCGAGTACAGAACTACGAAACAGTGCATTCTTGTTGTTTAAAGCCGCCATATTCGTGGTAATTTGATATGGCAGCTCTAGGAAAATAATACCAGGTTCTGATCCATAAAACAGCCCACCCTGTTAGAAGGACAAACAAACAAACAAAAAAGAAGCCAGTGTGGCTAGAACATAGTGAACAGGAGAAGAGTGGAGTTAGACGAGATGGAAGAAGCAAGCAGGGGCCAGATCATTCTCAGCCATCACTTCTTCCAGGAAGCCATCTCAAGCCATCATTACCACCAGCTCAGTTCGGTCACCATATTTGGGGATCCACATCTATCACCACACTTTCATCATCTTATAATTACCAATTTATGTGTTGGTTGCCCCTCTACACAGTGAGTCTTCTGAAAAAATAATACATTCATTTTTGAATTACCTGAGTGCATGCCAACATGTATACGTGGTCAGTAGGCATTTCCTGTATAAATGGATGCAATAACAGGTGGCATTGCAGGGCTCCCTGTGACAATGCCTAAGACTAGAGGAACAAAAGTTGTATTAGGGAGCAAAGAAGGATTCCAAGAGACAATTCATCTCCATAAACATTGAAACTTTTACCTGAGTGATTTGACCTCTTTTTAAGAAGTCCTTCCCTCCTCCCACCTCCCCCTCTGTAACAGTTGGGCAGTTTGATGTAATTATGAATTCCAAAAATATAATTGGATCATGCTTGTAAACTGATCTGTTCATCTGGGCATGATTAGCTTATGATTAGGGTGTTGACTGGGCCATGTCAGTAGGGCGTTGAGGCCCACCCCTTGGTGGGTGGGGAATCAAATATAAAAGGCATGGCAAGAACAGAATTGAAGCAGTTTTTGAGAAGCAGTTTTGATGTTGGAAAGAAGGCCCCAGGAGAAGAGAAGGGAGCCGTTTGCCTGATAGGCTACAGCTGACCTTGTGGAGGAAACAGGAGCTAAGCCCGGAGAGAAACGCAGCCCTGGGAAGAGAGGAACCCCAGAAGCCTGAACCCTGGCAAACTCCGGCAGCTGTCTTGCTCTAACACGTGGCAATGGACTTTGGTGAGAGAAGAAACTTAACGCTTTATGGCCTGGTAACTGTGGACTTCTACCCCAAATAAATACCCTTTATAAAGACCAACCCATTTTTGGTATTCCACATTAGCACCCCTTTGGCTGACTAATATACCCTCTGTCAGATTCTTTCTAAAGATGACCCATTTCCAACTAAGATTACTTCCAGAGAACAGGTTGTTGGGAGCCTTCATTAAAAGGGAAGGTTTCCCCTTCTATGAGAATGCCTGGAAACAGTGACATGACGCTGCCTAAAGCTGGAGGCTCCCTGCCAATACAAGGACCCAGTTAGGAACCAAAACAAAGAGCAGATAAATCAGGGGAATAAAAGTCTCCCACGGCCTCCTACTACTCACTACACTGGTTTTTAGGAAGTTTTAAACTTGATGAGCTAATTTCATTCTCCAGAATGTGAAAATGCCAGCCCTATCCCAAAAGTTCTTCCCAGAGAAGTGAGATGTAATTTTATTCACTCTAAGGATGACAGGAGGTCAGTTTTTATTCTCTGCTCTCAGCGAGCCACTTCCCTCCATTATCTGACACTCACCTCCCCTGCCCTCACCCTGTTCGTCTTGAAAAAGTCCGCACGCCTGCTGGAAATCAGTGTGGTGCAGCAGCTACTCTCCCCCTATTAACTTGGGGGTGGACTGGGGGTTGGAGGCTACAACAGGGCCAGTGCAATCGGGAAAAGGAAACTATTTTCTCTGGGAAAGTGTTTTAAAAATATTTCCCTGAAGTTCCTCCTAATGGCAAAGGAGAGTGAAATAACCTCTCTTCGGTTCTGGGGTCAGAGCCTGAAGTAGACAGAGGCAAACCTGAATTTTTTAATCTTCTTGTTTTATTATTAAAATTCATGTAATTTTTTCACTCTACACACACACAAACACACCTCTCCATGTTTGTATTAAAATAAAAATATTTTGTCCACCTAATCTTTGAGTAAAAATTATAGAACACCATAGAGTTTATCCTGTGCCTTCAGATAATACTGGCTCCCAGAGACCTTCACTCCTCCTGAGGACATGAGCACCCCTTGTTTCTGGGGCAACGATCCCTGCAAATTCCAGGCACGCATGTGTAGGGGTCAGTGCAACATGGCATCAGTTTGCATGAGATAGTGGAAAAGCAGATTCCCAATCACCTGTTTCAACACGATCTCGATTGAGCATCTTCAGAAGTCTGTCAGGAAGACAGAAGAGGACAGAATTTGACTGTCTTATTTAATGCGTTCTATGGTCCTTGATGGTTGAACAAAAATTTATAGAGCTGTTATGGTTTATGTCCTTATAATCCATGAGTAGGTAAGAAATGAAGCAGAACATTTGAAAAGGTTGTTAGAGGTGTTTCACGATGGCTCTTAGCTCACAGAGTTCCAGTTTCTTGGTCTCATCCACTTCTTCTATCCTACTGCCTTATTGATTTCCTCCGTGCACTCAGTAGTCCAGAATGGGAGGTGACTAGTTATTCTTACCTCTCCTGAAATTTGAGTGTTTGGGATACTTTTTTGTTTTCATTAAAATGTGATTTCATTTTTCAGTTGCCCTAGCAAAATGTTATTTTCACTTCAAATATTTTTTTGCTGTTTTGTCAATACATTGAGGAAATAAAGACGTTAGTCCATGGTAGTAGGACTATGCACTATAGGAGGCAGGGGAAGTGGAGGTGAAAATTTCTTTTCCTCTGCCTTGGGCAGGTTGAGGTACCCTAGAGGAGAAAGAGGAGGAAGAGAAGGGGGGAGAAGAACAGGATGGAAAGAACAAGGAAGAGAAGACATGTGGTAGGCAGGAGCTCAATCGCTTGAGCCACATCTGCTTCCCAGTTATAGACTTTTAGTGAGATAAAGAGCACAGTTTTAAGTCTAATATTTCATCCACTAGAAAGGTTTTCAAAATGTCAGACAGAAATCCAATTTCCCAAGAAAGCTGGCTTTATTTTTTTAAACCATTTGCTTTGAAATTCCTTTACAATAGCATCCATTTCTAATTAATCTTTACATCTTCACAGCAGAAAGCAGTCGAAGACACAGTAGTCATCTAATATATGTTTGATGACAGCAAAAATAAAAATCAGTACATAAAATTACTAGCATCACAAAACTATGATAAACGTTATTTCTAATTAAATTAAGGGAATTGAAGAAAGATTGCTTCTAGATCCCAACCTCAAGTTGGGATGCTCCTCAAATCATTCTAAAATTTCTTAGTAACTTATTACAATTTTGTCTTCAGTGAATCCTACTGAATCTTTAAAAATCATATTTTACCCTGAATTTTCTCTTGAAAAAAAAACGTTGTCATCATTTCAGTACTTCCTATGCAGATGTAAGATGGTCCACCATTAGCGCGGATTTCGAATGTATCTTTCTCGGAGCTGTGGCTGGTACTGGGAAGCGACCAGCATGCATGCATGTGTCCTCTCTGTGGGGGAGGCCCTATGAAGAAGACCTTGGAAAGAGTTCCTCAACATACTAGGATCAGGGTTAAAAAAAAAACAAAAGAAAAGAAAAAAGACAGAGGATGCAGTAACGAATGGAACACCATGAGATGCTACCCAGGTTTGCTTTCCAAGTGCAGCTCTAGGGATGTTTGCATGGGTTTTTAAGTCAATTTTATTGATACATATTCACAAAACATGCAATCCAGCCAAAGTGTACAATCAATGTTTCATGGATTTGGGGGGAAGACCTCTTTCTTAAAAGCGGTGACAGCACCAGAGCACTCAGCGACCTTGCTGTGACCTTCCTACCCCATGTGGTGGTCAATTATTTCCGGCTGAACGCCTGATGAGGGATTCTGGGAAGGAGGAAGTGAGGCAACATTTCTTGAGCATTTCCTTAATGCCGGGCACTTTGCAGGGTATGCTGCCTATGCTATCAAGTTAGTATTCCCCACAGAATGAGGTATTCGTCCCAATTTACAGCTGTACAAACTGAGGCTCAGAGAGGTAAAATGACTTGCCCAAGATCACATGTGTGATAACCAACCTGGAATTCAAACTCCAACTTGTTTAATTCCAAAATGTGCATTCCTTCTACCTCGCTTGGCTTTGGCCTTCAGGCAACATTTGAGGAGGTAAGAACTATAAGGGATCCGAGAGAGAAAGCCATCAGGAACTTTCCTTCTGGAAGCTGCCCCTTTATAGTCACCCTGATCAGACTCATCACTGATAGGAGTGGCCGTGGAGAGTCGGCACTGCTGGTCATTGCTGTGGGCAGAGATGTGGGACCTCCACGGACCCTGAGAGCCCACTAGCCACTGGCCAGGGACTCCTCATTGCTCAGAGGCCTCCCATCACTCAGCACCCTGCGGGGACATGAGGTCAGCAACCACACTCTACCTATTAGCTGTCTAACTTCTGCAGAGAAGGTATAAAGTAGAGAGGTTAAGAATTTCTCCCCCAGGAACCCCAAACCCAAGACCCAGAAGCCCTAGTTGTGAGCTTGTGCAAATTACAGAACCCCGAAAAGTAAACAGTAACCCTCAAATTCCCAGTTAGAGGGGGGAAAGTGAAAGTGATTTTCTGTTCATTTATCCTGAGCTTTCTTATTTCAAGCTTCAAGGATTGCTTTTAGGAAAATAAAAAGTGAACAATTGGTCTGTGTTTACTTTCTCCACTTTAGGTCATATTTCTCCCTGACTCTATCTGTTCTGACCACAATGTCCTGATCCTCTCAGTCTGGCCTCATAGAAAACATCAAGACCACCCTTCCAGCTCATTCTCCAATCTCTTAATCATCAATCTGGTTGCACTGAATGTAGCAGAATTACATTATAGATTATATAGCTCTAAGGCAACAGGAACCAGGTCTTAACACTCTATTCCTGGTGCCTAGGGCAACGCCAGGCATGTAAGTGCTTTGGCCAGTGTTGTTGTCTCTCTTGATAACATGGTTCTACTTTTAGAATCTTCTATGATCAAATGTGATTTGTAGACTAGCTTGCTAATGATGAAATGGCTCCCAAGTGTTAAACTTGGCAATATTAAAGCACTGTATCAGAGATGATGCTTTCAGCTACAAGTGACAGAAAATCCAACTCAACTGGTTTATACAATAAGGAATTTTATTAGATCACATAATTGGAAGTCTAGAGGTAGGTCCGGTATTACTCTTGACTTATTGTCACAGCTCCTTGTCTGTTTCCTTGTTATCTCATGGCTCTGCCCTCTTCCCTGGTTTTCCTCCTCGATAAAGGAGTGAAATGGCTACACCTGTACCAGGTCTCACAAAGATCCAGAGGAAGCAGAGGGTAGCTCTTCCTGTACCTCTCTGTTTAATGGAAAGGAAACTTACCAGAAGTCTCTAGTAAACTTTCCTTGGATGTTGCTGGCTGAATTGGGTCATGGAACCATTCCTGAATAAATGCCCCTGACTAGGTGACTCGTATACATTGGTTGGCTTAGATCTGGGTTCACCAGCCAATCACCAGCAAGCGGCTGGCGATTATCATGCTTGGCTTAGAGTGATGCGGGCTCAACCTTGGAGGTGGGGGCCAGTATGCCAGATAAGGACTGAAAAAGGTATGAATGCTGAAGGGAGGATCTCAAGTTCACTGCAGGCAAGGCACCCAGGAGAGCATTGGCTTCACCAGCTTAGAAGCCTTCAGCTTGACACACGTTTGTGGTGCAGGAATCCAGCACGTTGAGACACAGGATGTCAGAGTTGGAGGAGACTTCAGAGGAAAACTCCCACCTACTGTAGGACTTCCACTTGCAACATGTAGGACGAACGTCTCTCCTTCCACGAAGACAGGCTTCATGCTGTCTGAGGAAGCCTGGTCTATCAAAGGCGTTCTAGACTAATTCTGCCTGGTTTCTTGCCTCTGCTTTCCCCCTTCTCCTCCTCTCATAGCCTATTCCCTAACCACCACCTCCCCAAACTCTGCTTCCCTTCCCTTCCCAAGAACAATCATGACTTGGGTGGAGGGACTTAATTCTTGAGATAAAGAGCCTAGTGTTTAGCATCACATCATCTCTGCATTTGTTTCTGTTTTTATAACCGGGCCTCTCCCCTGACCCTCCCTTCTGACTTCCTGTTGTGGTAAACTGTCTAATACTCTACTTGCCCCAGGACTGTAGCGCTTTGCTTCTTCCTGTCTCAGGGACTGTGGCAATGGCCATTGTGCTGGTTTACGTTAAAGTTAACCCATTCCTGTAGGTGTGGACAGTAAGTAGAATCTTTTGGTGAATAGAAACTTAATGTGAGATGTGACCCACTTCATTCAGGGTGGGTCTTAATCCTCTTACTGGAGTCCTTTATAAGACAGTGAAAATCAGACAAAGAAAGCCAGGGAAGCCAGAAGCTGAAAGCATGGAAACCCAGGAGAGAAGGGAGAAACTTGGGCAGATGCCGCCATGTGCCTTGCCATGTGACAGAGGAGTCCAGGATCGCTGGCAGCCAGTCTTTGGGGAGAAATCATCACCTGATGATACCCTGATCTGGACAGTTGCCTCAGCCTCGAAACTGTACGCTTGTAAACTAATAAATTCCTGCTGTTAAAAGCCAACCCATTTTATGGTATCTGCTTGAGCAGCTCTAGCGCCCGAGAAGAGCCATGAACCTCTCTCAGAGGCTGAAAGCGTCTCTCCTGTTGACATCCTTCCTCCATGTCAGCTGCTTGTCTGCATAGGCCCTTGGGTATCTCCTGCCCTGAATTCTCCACACTGCACTGGTCAATTATTGGGATACTTTGCCACCTCTTCTTGGACTCCCTGCTTCCAATTACTTGCCTTGGTGGAGAGTCCCCATTTCCAGACCCATTCCCCACCCCCACTTAGAGAGCCTGTGCTAGTCCCCTAGCAGCCCTCTACCAGCTCTAGCACTCTGTAAAGTATATGCCCCATTCCTAAATATGATCAGTCTACTCATTGGTAAATCCCTTTCTAAGACATACCCTAGTTGGAAAGAGTGAAAACATCTTCCTAATCAGGGAAAGCTTATTGTAGAATCATAGAGCTCAGAAAGGACATTGGATTGAATTATGTTCCCCAACATAAACATGCTTTTAATCTGCATTCCTGTGGGTGTGAACGCATTGAAAATAGGGCCTCTTGAAGATGTTCTTTTTTGTTAAGGTGTGGTCCAGCTGAATAAGGGTGGGTCTTAATCTATATCACTGGAGGCCTTATAAAGAGAAGAAACTGGAAGCCAGAAGTTGTAGAAGGCCACAAGAAGAAGCGGGAAGTCAGCGGGAAGTCAGAAGAGCCAACACAAGGGGAGAGAGATTGCAAAGTGATAGGAGGCAGAGGTACACGCCAAGGGGTCACAAGGACTGCAGCAAGTCAGCTCCAGAATGCTCCAGATGTCAGGGAGAAAGCAAGCCCTGCCAACACCTTGATTTTGGACTTCTCCCCTCAAAACTGTGAGCCATAAATTCCTGTTTTAAGCCAAAACCAGTTTGCGGTATTTGTGATAGCAGCCAAACTGAGACATTGGCTTAGTTCAACTTCTGTACTCCTTTAGTACTTAGTTTTGTCACTCCCTATTCTAACTATTTTCTATATATCTCCTCTCCCGCTTACACTCTAGTGACGATAACTTCTAAGAGAACCGGGGCTCTACTTATGTACCCTCTGTCGGGGAAAGTGTCTTGAGCATGCTATTAAATGTTTGTAGACTGAATGAACCAGATGGACAGACTGAAGTCCAAGGTCTTCCAACTAGTTAATGGGAGATCTGGGACCAGAACTCAGGTTTTATGATTCCTTTGGTTTTCTATATTACACAAGGAAAAAATATGTAATGTTGACTTTCAAAGAGTTATATGTATTTTATAATACTTTTCCTCAAAGCAGATTAGAGAATTTTGCAGATGATTTCAACTTTCCCATTTGCATTCCAGTGGGGAGAAATTATTTTAAAAAGTATTTCCTGAAGGGTTCACTGAGGTTGAGAATAGCAAAGTCACTGAGTCACACGGCTGCATTCAGTTTCATACTCCTCTCATTTGCCTTTCAGACCAATAGTTAAATTTCCTGATTCCCACTCCAAGGCAAAGAAAATGCTGCTTGCTTTGTCAACAGCAAATAAAACTCGGGTAACTACTTTGCAGTCAGTTCATGTATCCAGCTTTTAGCATCTATTATGAATCTATTATGAATCAAGCTATACTTGGCATATCTGTGAAAGAGTGTGTGAAGCTTTCTTGCAGAACAAAAAACAATAACACCCATATTCATGGATTGTGATATTCTGGGAAAGCCATATGTGACTAGTGTGTCTTCACAATATTTTATTCTGTTGATACATAAAAGGTTTGAAAATGTTGTTTTCTCGGCCTCTGATGTTCAAGGACGCGAAAGAGCTAGCAGCCCTGGGTTTTTTTCGTATTCATGTGGAAGAGTTTTATCTGAAACACTCTCCGACATAATGTGCTAATCATGTTTTCAGAGCAAGGACACATGTCCTGCTGATTAGGGTCACAAAAGGCATTTACTTTTCTAACAGAAACGTAAGTTAGAAGCCAAACAGGGTCTTACTAGTGTCCAGTTAGTGTAAGTTTTTAATGCGTACACAGAGTTAAATGACCTTCTCCTGCCTCTGACCTAGGTCGGCCATATCAACATAAGGATGTGTTGATAGCTATGCCATAGAGAGAAGGACGGGATATAGTTAATATTTTCTTTATTAATACCTCATTTGGTTTCAGAAAGCAGCTTACATAGTGACGTATAGTACAGCAAGAAGAAAAATAAAACAGGTAAAATAAGTGAGAAAAGCGAGGCCAAAGGCAAATGATGGCAGGATGTAAATTTTATACGAAATTCAAGACAAAAAGTCTTAAGTCAATGTTAGAAATTTTTGCTTAAGAAACATGCATCTGTGAGTCTCACTTTTGGAAACCCAAACATACACCGATCTATGCTTTTAAGCCAGACGAGTTATGAGGCTAATATTTACCTTTCAATGTGTTTTTCAGTTTACAAAGTAATTCATCAGTATGTTCCTTTCAATAGTAAGGCTTTTGCATTTAAAATAGGTTCATGTTGTTGAAGATAAAACTTTGGTTTATCTCATATATGGCACTTTAAGTCCTTTCTGCTATAAGACAGGTTTAAATAAATAATTTCTATTGCACAAGATGTGAGTGCACAGCAAACCATTGCAGAGTATAGCACTGACAAGTACCTTGTAAATATTTCATCAAAAACATAAATGGGAAGGGCGTGAAACCAACTGCAGAACAGCAGTGACATAGTTGCCTCCAACTTGTCCTGATTAACTTCAAAAGTACAGGCTGGTTTGCTAGTCACGAGAATCACACATCCATAACTTCTTATCCTAGCTCTTTCCTTATCCTTATAAGGATAGAAAAAAAACATTTTGATTTTTACTAGATTGTAGCCTCTTTGAGGACAGGCTATTACATTCTTCATTGCATCACCAGGTGACATGTAGCTCAGCACTTTGCATATGATAGGTGCCCAAAATGTTTCCTGAATTTTGCATGAAGAAAGGAATGAATAAATTCTTTATAGATGTCTGAACCCAGAGTAAGGTTCCGATTCTGTCACATCTTTTAGCCCAGCGGTAGGGTGACTCCAGGAATGAGACTCCCGGCAGCTCAGCAGTGACCAAAAGGGCAGGTGGTAGTGAGAGGGCAGGGAGATGGGGCACGAGGAAGGGGCAGTTGCTGGGTGAGCAGGAGGTGACACAGGAGCTCCTGAAATCGAAAAATTCTAATTCCTGCCACAGTCACAAGGCAAAGAGGACCAGCTGCCCTTTGACATTTCTGTATTAATCTCTCAAGCAGCAATGCTCTGTGGGAGCTTTTCCCTTCAAGACTGCCTTTGACATTCATTTTAATCAAACTTCTTGAAAGGCAATTGAAAGAGGGCATTCTTCTCGAATAACGGGCATTTATGTTAGTTTATCAATCTCCCCGAGAACAGATAACAGAAGCGTATATTAGCAATGCAGTAATGTCAAAGAGCGATCAACTGACCCCTCGCTGAGAAGTTCCCGGATGGTCCTAAGAGCCACTTGCCTTATATTCCCTTTTGCTATTTTTCGCCATCTGATTTTCCAGTTATTTCTTTGACTCGTGTGTGTGTGTTGAAAAATAACTTATTTCAACTAAGAGAAAGCTTCCTTTTTGTATTTTTATCCAAACAAAGTAAATTCTAAATTTGAGGATCACAGCTTTAAGACTGCCCTGGGATGTTCTTCAAAGGGAATCCTTATAAGATATTGAAAATAATGCAGTCATGTTAAAAGGAAAGCACTGAAGTTTTGCTTTTATAATAACCAGCACGATATCAAAGTACCTCTTAGTTTTCACATCAAATCCTTGGACTGCTAAATGCTCCCCAAAAGTCTGTGCCTTTAATTTTTTTTCCTTTTTAAAATTTGCTTTTTTGTCATTTATTTTTGCATTTATTGTTGGATAATGATGTACTACAGAAATATATAAAACACAAGCTGTCTCTTATTTTGTTTGGTGATAAAATGCTCAATTAAAAACAGGTTATGTTGCATGCCCTTGTCTCCCTTAGCCAACATCGTATTGTTCAGAACAGTACATGTCACCCTGAATAATTTCACATGCATCTGTTTTATTAGTAGGTGCTAATTAAACATGCATCTTGTGGAGTGACTTTACATAAGATCATTTTGCAGTTTCCTGTATTATTTATGTAACACTTTTGGATCTGTGGGTCACAAATCTGACTATAAATTTTTCCTATTAAAATTGTTAACGGAGAGTGAAGTCCCTCTCTGATAGTGTTTTTCCAGTCATGCTTGGAAAAATAATCAAGTGAAAATTTAAGAACAGAAAAGACTGCATTACTAATATACACTTACGTTATCTGTGCTCCGGGAGATTGATAAACTAAACAAACGCCCATTATTTGAGAAGAATGCCCTCTTTCGATTGATGATCCACATGCTTCTTCAGAAATTCATCCCGCTCCACTCTTGACACTGAGAGGTCCGCGTGAAGACAGTGAATATGGAGATGGCTGCTGAGGAGTTTCTCTGGTGGCTTTGCCTAAGGACTCTTCATGGTCCAAAAGGTCACACACACTCATCCAGTCTGGTCTATCCAGGCTCCTTCCTGCTGTCCTTCTGCCTCCTTGTCAAATACGACTCAAGAGAAGTCCTTTCTGTAGCCATTAATTGTTCCAGGAATGGCCACCATTCTTTCCTCCTCGTAATTTTGACACAAAATTTTGACCATAGTGGTCCATCATCCAAGAAAACCATTCTACAGCTATTTGTGCATAGGCGGTTGTTCTTTTTTTTTAATTGTTAGGCAAAGCGCTAGACCACTCTGGGTCTTGCTTTCTTTTCTCAAAAGAAAATAAATCACTATTCCTCAGAACACTATTTCCATGAAATGGAAGGAAAAAAAAAAAAAAAAACTCAGTGAAATAAGCTTGTAACCCTCTTGATCCATATGGATATCATCAAATTAAAGATTCTGAGAAGTCCTACAGCACAAAAACTTGCTTGACTTTGTGTAACTTGGTGTTCCAAAAATTATTTGATTTCAGAATTGTTCTCCTAGTATGTTTGATATCTCTCAGGACTAGTCAAAAAACATTTCAAGAATGCTACACTAGACAATCTTGAAAAGGCCTTTCTGACTCTTACAGACCCTCTGTGATTCCCTTCTTTTAGCCTACATTTGCTCTCACAAAAGATTCAAATGCCCAGTTCTCAGCGTAGTTAAACTAAAGTACTCTAAATAGTCACTAGTAAAAAAATTGCTTGAATCTGGCCAATGGATCTGCCCACCAGTCACATAGTTGACAGCATTTAACACATTCAAACACCAGAGTACAGTGCACTCAAGGTTTTAAAGAATGACTAATACTTCCCTGGGATAGGACAGACGCTTGGGTTTTATCAAATATTGTAAATTTAGCAAAGAATATCAGAGCAACTCCTTCTGTTACCCTAAATGTCAGGAACTCTTACATTTTCACGAAGAACATGCAGGTCTTGGTTTTTAAAGGTCTTACAAGAACAATTTCATTGAAAATCCTAAGGCTTGTCTACATTGAGAAGATGAAGGCTTCAGTTATACCGGTGTGAAAAGTTGACATGGAAGTTCCAGCATGCGTCATTGTCCCTGCAAAGGTGGTTAGATGTCAGCATGCTAAGACAGCTGCAGTTAGCATATCTATGGTCACTGTGACCAGTTTTTAAACCTAAGTATCATACATCCATTTTCTTGCTCTACTATCTAGATTTGAGCTAACCAAACTGTGCACTAGTTGAGCCCAAAAAAAACATGTTGAGTATGAAGATTAGCCTTTATCTCTTGCCCCACATACATGGTTTTACCAACGTAATCTAATGACCTCCACTCCTAAGTGGTTTACTTGCTTCCTATTTCAGAGCCTAGCGTACCCGGTTCTTGACTTGGTTCTAATCCAGCATGAAGTCCATCAGACAGTCTACAGAAGGTGGAATTGGCTTTGAGTTGTCCATCTGCGCAGCATCTCATGCTTACGTGGCTGCTGATACCCTAACGCACCTAGTCCAGGTCATCAGCTGTTAACTCCTTGTCTTTGTTTTGCCTTCTGACTTTGCTGTGCTCCTGATAACTCAACTGTTTTCAGATAAACTGCCTACATGTTAAACTTCCATTAATTTTCTACCTTGCCTTGGCTTCTCTAGATATGGCTTCCCATCCTGGATCCTACTAGAGTTATTGCATAATACTATGTAAATAAGTCCATTGAGGTAGGCTGGGGCACAGAAGAATAATGAAACAATTGAGTGTGCACAAATAAACTAAGCATGTAGTAGCTGGGCAGAGTCATTCTGCAACTGAATGAACACATCTGAGTAAGAATTACATACAAGGCACTGGGTACAGTTCCACAGACTTGCCTTCTAAGTGGACTCCAGCTACGTGGATTACTCAGCTCAAGTCTCCTCTCTGAGAAGCCTTCCCTGATTACCTAAGACCAAGGAATCTCTTTTTCTGCATTTATATAGCTCTTATTATCTGCAGCAACTGTTTGGCATTTGCCATTGTCTGACATTGCATTGACTGATTATCTTGTTGTCTCTATTTTTAACTAAGGTGTAGTCTTCCTAACTAGAAAAGGACTGTGTCTAACCAATTTTTCCACTTCCCACAATACCTGGTATAAAGTGACAAGGAGATAGTCTCATAGCTTCCATCAACTAGACCTTGAAATGAGGACTAATCAGAGACGTCTGTTTGAATGAATTGGAAACTGAGATGGAACGTGACTGTTGAGTGGGGTTGATGGGAAAGGAAGAGAAAGAGACTTACAGGCAGCATAAAGATAAACAAGGGAATTTCATCCTGGTGTTATGAGATGCTGGTTTAAAGTTAAAACTACCTTTGTTTCTCAAGACTTTCAGAATTACCTCCCTTAGTCCATAATTACCTAAGCAATTATATTGGTGACAGATTAGACAACCAGAATCTTCCAAGAATTCCTAATGCCCCAACAAAGCACTCCAAACAAAGGTCCTGGGAATTAAAATATGGAGCCCCTCTGTATAAGCCTCTTTACCACCCTGACAGCTCACAATAATGTTTATCTAACATCAGAAGAAAGCACTGCCAAAAAAATTCCTTCCTTCTTCTCTTAGGTAAACATGAGCCTCAACAGTCTCTAGGAAGCAAAAGTCCATGTTCCAAAGAATATGGTGCCCCACTCACAGTGGTTTAAGGACAAAAACACTTATCTTTATCACAAATAGTAATTTTGATTCTTCTCTGAAATAATTTATGCCTAGATGTGGTTAGTTTGCCCTTTTTATGTATCCATGGCCTCTTAATACTCTATTAACATGTGTCTATGCCTTCACCAGTTAAAAAAAAATCATTTTGAAAAGGATAAGTAGTTGTTTTTTAATAGTAATATTTGATTAACCACAATAAATGATTTGGCAAGTTGTTTGCTTTTAAAGATGTAAAATTAAGTGAGGGGGATTTTTCTTTCCAAAATAAGTATAGAAATTTAGAAATCCCAAATAATCCTAACCACTTGGGCCCAGCCTCCACGTTGAGATCTGACTCCAGGCTAATAAAGAACTCATTGTCCTAATTTTGGACTGATAGCTGTTAAGTTGAATACATTAATGAGTAGTTACAAGTGTCCAGCTCCTCAGAGGCCAAGACAATATCCTTTAGTCTGTGATTATAAAGAGGGGCCAATGAATGTCCATCTAGTAGGATTTTGATACAGAGTTCAGCAAAAGAATCGGTAACATGCAAACTCTGTCTCAAAAACACAACAGAAAGGCAGGTCTACAAGTGGATTCATGGAGACCCACAAGGTTTCACAGCTATCTACTGCTGCAGAAATTACAGAAGTCAGGGCAAGAGGTAGGTGCTCAGTACAGAGTGTGCCAGAGTGGTAAGATCCATTTATCTATGTGAAGTATCTATCTGATATGTGTGTTCTCATGTTGACCTACTGGGAATCAGAAGACCTGTGCCACAGTCTTGGCTCTGCCGTTTCCTTGCTGCGTGGCATGGGAAATTTTACATCATCTTTCTGAATCTCTGGTTCCTCTTCTGAAAAATGGGCATACGAATGCTTCCCTTTTCTACCCAAAAGGGTAGACATGAAAATAAAATGTGATCATTTTGAAACTGGCTAAGGTCCTTATGAGGTCTCTGCCTGCCATTGACAAGTCAAGAAGGCTTCCATCCTCCATCTCTAGAGGTCACAGTGGACTTCTGTCCAACCCTCCATCCACTAGTTGTGTGTCACCCAATCTCAAAGACAGATTTGCTTCTGATGAGATCTTTGCCGTTCCTTGACATGTCTTCTCAACAAGGTTTTTGCAAAGTACTTTAGGTCTTCCCAAGGCTGCCTTTATCCCAAATGCCATGCACAGTTCCTTTTTGATCCATACCCAGAGCCTTAAACTAGACCAGTTCAATGTGTGCCCAGCCCCTTCTTCTAAAAGAAGTTCTGGCAAAGCCTCAGGTCTCAGCTTGCCTGGAAGGGATTTAAGACAATGAGATATGTGAAGGTGCTATAAAATTTAAAATACTATTTATATATAAAGTAGCCACTGTAAAGCTCAACTCAATCAATTATCCTTCTGGTCCTTAAATTCCCTTTATGACCTATATATTGATGGGCTGTGATGGTCAAGTTCATGTGTCAACTTGGCCAGATTTTAGTGTCTAGTTGTTTGGTTAAGCAAGCACTGGCTTGATTGTTACTGTGAGAACATTTTGTGGACTTAAATCATCACTAAGTTGATTATATCAATGGCTGATTACATCTACAAGCAACTAAGGAAATTGCCTTCAACAATGAGAGTTTTGTCCCATCGGTTGAAGGCTTTAAAAGGAGAAGTGATGATTTCAGCAGTCAGAAGAGAGAATTTCCACCTCTACTTCAGCCAGCCAGCTTCTCCTGGGGAGTTCACTGAAAACCTTCATTGGAGTCCCAGCTTGCAGCCCGACCTATGGAATCTGTGCATCCTCACAATCGGGCAAGACAATTCTTACAACAATCTCATAATATTTACAGATATCTCCTATTGGCTCTCTTTCCCTAAGGAGCCTTGACTAATACATGGGGTATTCCTTGAGTCTTCTGAGACAACCCTTTCCATCTCTGGGTGGTTCTGATGGTTGAGCTGGAATCTGGGTTACTACCACTTACTGCTGTGCTTCCAAGAGCTGTGAGCCTACAGAAGTCTATCCCTTCCGCATAGCAACTTAATACATGTTTAAAGACACTACTTCCTTTCTGGAAAAAAAAAAATTACATTTCTTTCCATTTTTTTCTTATGGATACAGTGCCTAATTCTTCATTGTCCTGATTTCTTCTCTCCAAACACCTCCAGTTTTTCTAGCTTGATAGTAACTACTAATAATGGCTAGTATTAACATCTAGCTAATAATCTGCCAACTCCTCTACTAGGATATTTTGACTGATTTCATGCAGTTCTTAACTAAGATGCAAATACAGTAAATCTAGCTTATTTCCTTATCTACAAGCCTGGTAACATTTCAATGAAAGAAATCAGTTTTCTATGACATGATTGGTTCTTAGTGAATCAGGCTAGCTCCTGGTGAGTAAATCAGTGCTAGCTCTTCTTCCTTCTCTTAAATAATCTATTCAAGCATCTTGGCCAGAATTCACTTTCATTCCCTTTCTGGAAATCAGAATGACATCTCAGTCGTTTTGAACCTTCCTTGTTCTCTATAATTCCTGAAAGACTAACAACAGTGACTCAGCAATCTCTTGAACAACATCTCTCATTTTTATCTATTGATGAAAGAGGAAGGGAGCAAAACCATTTGGGTTGAAGAATAAAGGCATCTAACTGTGTGAGTCTGGTGTGTACACTCCTTTCTGGGTAAAACTTCTCTTTCTGAAATCCCAATGTTCTCTTTAGAGGGCAGCTGATGGACTGGGACAGCAACCTTAGCATCTTCAAAAGCCAGAATTTGCAACAAGAGAGAGGATTGTTTCCTGGTAGTCTAAAGTCCAGGGCAATGGTAGAAGAGAAAAATCATGAAGAGAATCAGGAGGGACAGGCAGGTAAATGAGGAATGAAATGGATGAAAATTGGAAGCTGTTTTTTTTTTAAATACTTCCCAGAGTGTCTCACCCCTAGAAAAGAGAGAGAACTATATTTGTCTCCTTATTTCTCCTGGTTTGGCATAATCAGCAGCATCTCTCCTCTGAGGGAGAAGACAAGTGTCTGCTGGTCTGGATTAAGACACATTAACAGGGGAAGCATATGGTCATTTACAAAGCTCTTGTTTCCATGCTGTGCCGAGGTTAACAAATTAATGAAAAGGAAACGTGCTACATAAATGTTGAGCCTTATTAAGCATGAGATCATCACTCCCAGCAATCTTTATTTTACAAGGATCTAAATCAAAGAATTCAAGCCCCTTTTCCTGCATACACGTCAAAAATCATTCTGCTAATAGCTGATCTTTTTTTTTTTTTTTTTTTTTTTTTGAGGACAAACAACAGCAGTTTTTAACTGTGAGACTGTAAGGAAAGATTCTGTTCTAAAAGAGTTTTATTGAGATAATATTGGAAGAAACAGTGTTATTTATTTAAGTACAGCTTTGCATTTTCCTTTGTTCTTTCAACAGGTTTGTAATTACAGGAGTAGTAATTAGCCTTGACAGAGAGTACACAAAACGATAAATGGGTACTGTGTGCGGTAGAGGGGCTTCTGTGGTGCCAGGCTTACTATTTTCAGTCAGAGCTAATTATCCTTATTATACTGCATGACTCTTGTTTTCTTGAATTATGAGTGGAAAAGTGCTGAATAGATTTTTTTTTCCCCAAAGCGCCCTGAACCGTGGAGGGAAATGAACATCACAAACCATGAAAAGCTTGTTAGACAATGAGAGCCATCATCTATAACCGGGATTCTGAAGGAACTACCCTTCTCCTGCACTATAGAAATGTAAAGTGCTTATCAGAAAAGGGTCTTTTTTTTTTTTCCTTTTCCTTTTTCTTTTTTAATGCCACATAGATGACAGGAGGGAAGGAGTCAAATTCTGCCCGAGAGGCAGGACCAAAGCAACAGGAAGTAAGATGGAGAGTCCTGAACCTTTGCACTGGGCCAGTAAAGTCTGCGGGCGAGGCCCGTGTTGAAACAGGGGTGCAGCGAATTCGACGTCACTGGTTCAAGCGATTAAATCCGCCCCCACCCCCAGCCATACCCCTCAGTGTGAGGAAAGCACTTGGGAGCCACACTGGCTCAAATGGCACCTGTGAACTGGTCTGTCCGAGAAGAAAGACGAGTTTTAAATGGAGTTACCACGCAATCCCGTCTTTCCTTCCTTTCTCTATCGCCCCTCCCCAATACAGTGATGCATATGAGCAAAATTCCACAGATGGCGCAGTGCTTTTATGAGCTCAGGACTGAAATTCGGCTTGAAATTTCCCCAGTGTCCTCTGTGCTTCTGTCTTTGCAACAGATGCACTTAAATGTTAGCAATTTATTTGCAGCCTGTGATCCAACCAGAGCTCAAGGAGGGGTGGGGGACGGACACTACCATCCAAGAAGGAGCGGAGCTAATGACAGGGTCCCCGAGGTCCACGAACCGAACTCCTGGAGGGCTGGTGGGAGGGCTTGGTTTCTGCGGACACTGCCAGCAAACCACATCAAAACCAACTTTATCTTCCCCTCCAGTTAAAATCCGTTTTATGACTAAGTCACTATATCCAATTATTCTCAAGGAATTTTTTTGCTTTCTTTAGCCTGTTTAATATTCCCATACTACAACATCCCATTTCCAGCTGTTGCCCGCCTCTACTTTTCAGAAGGACAGGAGATAGAAGTTCACCAAAGTTCAAGAAGAGGCAGATTCTTTTTCAGGACACTCAGACTCTATAAAGTGACACCGTCTAACAATACAGCATTGCTTCCAGGGTAACGTGTGAGTCAACCCTTTTATTTAGTATGTCGACAGCTATGTGCTCATTTAGTTGTACTAAAATATTCTTGAACAGAAAGTTATGGGCTCTCTGTATGGCCTTAGAAATGTCAGCCGGGATAAGCAGGCAGTGAATGAGAGCATAAGACTTCCTGACTCTAAAGCCGCCATCACGTTCAAGATTAGAAAGTAATATATAATTCCCCAAATAGGGGCAAGCACTGGTAAAACTATTCAGGAAGGTAGCAGAAACTGGAGAAGCGACCTCGCTTGTTTAACTAGGATAAACTCCCACTGGTGCCTGTGGCATCATTACAGAGATCAGATATGCCACTGGCCAAAGTGTCCAGATCCTGTCCCACACCAAGGGTATTGGAAAACTAATTCTTTTACCCCGTGATTCACACACTTCCATCTTTGGTGCGAAGCTAATCTTGCTACGTTTCCTAATACTTTCAGCTCATCTTTTCCACAAGACTCTTTCCATTTAAAATGAAGAACTGGCAATGTCACTAGGCCTAAGTATTGTTATTATCATTCTTGCTAACTAATTTAGTTGACGTTCCTTCAATCACTGCACCAGATTACAGCAAACCTGAGATCCAGTTTCAACCTACACACAAACTGGGTTATGCTGCCTGCCCAACATGTTAGGTCTTTAATGGCCTCGTTGATGAGCATAGAGTTTTAGAAAAATAAACCATCGTACTGGTGAAAATTGCTTTCCAGCTAATTTAGGAGAATATTTGATATAATCATTCCCTTTTTTTGGAAGGGTGAGGAGAGGCAGAAGAGTAGTCTGTCAAGCAGGGGCCAGCTCAGCTCTGCTCTCTGCCTGCCTGCGCTGCAGTCTGACGCTGCTTCCTGTATGACTTGAGGTAGCGTAAACCTTCTAAGCCCCAATTCCCTCATCTCCAAATATAATCTAGTTTATTTCCAAGGAATCAATGAGATCATTTATAAAGCACACTTCCTGGCACTGAGTATCACTCTTAATTATTATTATTATTATGGTTATTGTTGGGTTACATGCATTGGGGTCATTTAAACATGATGACATGCATTTTCATACTAATGCTCATATGATATTTCCATATCGTAAAAAGGCAGTAATGTAACCAGTCACAGTCATCATCGGTTATAAAACGTTAGGTAGCAAGGATCCGTATGGAATACGCTGCAAATGCAGAGTGATATTTCTAAAACCCAAATCTGATCGTGTCACTGGTCTGCTTAAACCCTTCCATGGCCCCCCATTGTTCTCAAGATAAAGCCCAAATCTCATACCACGACTTTGCAAGACCCTTCTTTTATTGTTTTATTAGAGAAGTTGTAGATGTACAGAAAAATCATGTAGAAAATACAGAGTTTCCATATTACCACACCCCCCATTAGTAAACCTTGCATTAGTGTGGTACATTAGTTACAACTGATGAAAGAATATTATAATGATTTTACTATTAACCATAGTCCATGGCCCTTATTTATTTATTTAATTTAGAGAAGTTGTGGTTTCACAGAAAAAAATCATGCAAAAAATACAGGATTCCCCTATGCCACCCTATTATTAACAATTTGCATTAGTGTGATGCATTTGTTACAACTGACGATAGCCACGCCCCTTCTTTTTTAGGAGGTACCAGGGATCGAACCCAGGACCTGGTACATGGGAAGCAGGAGCTCAACCACTTGAGCTACATCTGCTCCCCACCACGGCCCTTCTTGATGGTGGTTTGCCTACGTTTGTGGCCTCAATACTGACCATTTCCTGTCAATTTATGCTTCCACTTTACTGCGATTTCTCTTGGCTTCTTGCCATGCCCTGCTCTCTCTCAACAGACCTGGCATCGGGGCTCACCTCTGCCTGCAATTGTCTTCCCTCTGTCCTCTTCCCACAGCTAGCACCCACACACCCTTCGGGATCTGGCTTCTGGATGACTCTCCTGGAAGTCTTCCCAGTTCCTCCACACCTAAGGGGGAACGTCCCTCTTGTGTCATACAGCAGCACCGTGTTTCTTCTGTCAAAGAATCTTTTCAAACTGCCTCTTCACTTCTCCCTCACTAGCCTGAGAGCTCCTTGAGGGCGGGTGAGTGTTGAATTCACCAGCGTTGTACAGTGCGTTTATGTACATGCAATTCGTGAATGTAACAAATTTTATTGCGTCTCGACATGTGCAATGTTCAGTCTTTCATTTTGCATAATGTGAGCTGCACAGAGCAGATGAATTAGTAACTTAATACAAATATATATCATAATACCCTGCCTGGCTTACTCTGTTGTTGTATGTCATTAGGAAAGTCTAAGGGGAGGTTAAGGTTTGGGACATCTGCTAAGAACTTTATACAAGTCAGTTTTTATTATTAACCACAAAACATCTTTGTGGGTAGAGCTAATGAGAGGCAATCCGGTCTGAAGGGGTAGGAGATAGAGCCTGAAGCTGCACTTGCATAGCAATCACACTGCGTTTGCCCAGATGACAATGAGGTCTTCCTAGCAGGCCACCACGGTCCCCCCCCACGTCCCCAGGTGTTTGCTCCTGCCACAGCCCTCTCTGCCCAGGTGAAAGCATCGACTGGCTTTGAGGTTGGCAGTGTCAGCTTTAGGTTCCATGCCAGCCTCCCAGAATTCCCACCCTCACTTCCCAAGTAAGCGTGGAAAGCCAGCTTCTTGGAAATTGTAGGACAGAAGAACAGGGAGCGCGGGATTTCTGCACACAATTTACAAGGCTACTGATCCTTGGAGCCTGTTCTAGGTTGATAGGCAATCCTGGCAGATGGAGTAGCTCCCCCTCCCCCAATAAACTTCAACACCTGAAATTCAGGTTTTCTGATTAAGGGAATAAGGTTTGTGTTATTTGTTGACAGTTATGAGCTATAATCGTGTCTGAACCTCTCTGCAAACTATATCTGTTATGCCAAAAGAGCTCTGCTTCGTTTTACAGCCTGCTCAGAAGAGAGATTCCTGACATTATTAGATTTTTAACAGCTGAAATGTAGAGCTTAGAGATTTATGTCCATGGAAATTTATAGATTTGGTTTAGTATATTCTTCAACTATAAAAATGAAAAGGACCGATTTTGGTTATGCTCTTAATTTATGGTTTGCTTGGCTAAGACAGTTGCCACCAACTGAGGGGATAAAATATGAGTGAATGGCTAAGAAAACTTAAAAGGGGTCAAATATAACTGTTTTTATCTTTCTGAATAGCTGGTGCCCAGTTAAAATAACAGAGCCAGTAATTTTTCCCTGGTGTTACACAAATGCTAAAGGCAATGGAAACCTGACTTTCTCACACTTCTCAACAGTTTCAGTTCATCTATGACCCTGACACTGCAAATGTTAAGACCTGCTGGCTGCTTTTTACTACAATGGCAGTTG
>JAQZBX010041482.1:0-22342 GCA_029593785.1 Cabassous unicinctus | reverse complement strand
TGTATGTATTTTGCTACTCTAATATGAAATAATTCTCCCTTATCTATACCAAATAACAACCTTGCTTGGTCTGCTGTGGGAAGGGTGGTGGAACAGCTCTCTACTAGAGAGAACTGAGGTAGGGAAAACTGAGCCACTGTGGAACACAGAGAAGAGATAAAAGCACCGTAAGAGTGAGTAGAAGGTAGGATTGACTGAGCCAACATCAAGAAACTATTAGGCCATATTGGTGAAGGCTTTGACTATCACAAAGTACGTGGGATGGGGGAATCAACATTATAAAAAATTATTTAATGAATGTGTGATACTGAAATTGTGAAGAAAGTGGAGTCAACCTGACTATGGATAATTGTTTTTCTGTTGGTGCTTTACACCCAACCTACAAACATGATTGTTTTAGGAAGAAAATTCTTTCCCTCACCCTGAGCCTGTATGTTTGCATTGGTACATCCAAAAACAAATGCATTGGGCTTGCAGAATCTGTGATACAGGTGGATTTTTGTAGGGAGCATCCCTTTTACCTTCAAGAATTGAAATTTGCCCTGATCATCTTTGTGCACTTTCACCTCTCTCTGCATGGACATTGAGTGTGGAAGGGATATAAGTAGTTGCTAGAATAAAGTGAAAGCATAGGACTAGGAGTAGGAATATTATTGTTTTAATTTATGCTGTTAATACAAACTAACTTTTTATGGCACATTTTTGGGGGGGTTAAGGCTACCATCTCCTTGTCTGTAGTAAAAGGTTATCTTACATTTATTTAGATACATAAGATAAATTGACCTGCATATTTGGGATGTACGTGTGGTCACCAGAAGAGGCATCATTACCCCATGTACAGATATGAAACAATATCTGGCAAGCTAAGGCAGATCCCATAGCTAGTATGAAACAAGGTTGGAAGCCTAGAACTTTTAACATCCAGATTTTCTGACTTTAAGTCCCCTTTTCTTTGGGTATCGTTCAAGTAGTCTGCCCTCTTCAAATTTTATCTAGAGCTGTCACAGAGAACTGCTTCTAGAAAATTCATTTAATTAAAATATTTCTTTTTCTTTATTAGAGAAGTTGTGGGTTTACAGAACAATCATGAATAAAATACAGGATTCCCATATTATTAACAACTTGCATGGGTGTGCAACATTTGTTACAATTGGTAGCATATTTTTACAATGGTGCTATTAACCAAAGTCCATGGTTTAACTTAAGGCTCACTGTTTATATTCCTCGGATTTTTAAAATCCTTGGATTTTTAAAATTCTGTTACCATATATACAATCTAATATTTCCCCTTTCAATCTCATTCAGATAATGTGCTAATTGCTTTCACAATGTTGTGCTACCATTAACACCATCCAAATAGGAACCCTGTGCATTTTAAGCTTTAACTTCTTATTCCCTATTCCTACCCAAACTCTTGGTAATCTATATTCTAGCTTCTGACTCGATGAGTTTGCTGATTCTAATTGTTTCAAATCAGTGAAATCATATAATGTCTCTCCTTTTGTGACTGGCTTATTTCACTCAACATGATGTCTTCAAGGTTCATCCATGTTGTCACATGTATAAGGACTTCATTCCTTTTTACAGCTGAGTAATATACCAGGTTTTGTTTATCCATTCATCAGTTTGTAAGTTTTGTAATTTCATTGAGTAGTTGTGACATTAATTTTTTATTTCCATTTGAATATTCATTCTGAAAAATAATTATATTAAAAACATACCATGGGAAACGGATGTGGCTCAAGCGATTGGACTCCGATCTACCATATAAGAGTTCCAGGGTTTCATTCCTGGGGCCTCCTGGTGAAACGCAAGCTGGCCTGCATGGTGAGCTGGCCCGAGCGGAGAGCTGGCCCATGCGGAGTGCTGGCCTGTGCGGAGTGCTGGCCTATATGGAGTGCTGGCCCACATGGAGTGCTGGCCTACATGGTGTGCTGGCCTGAATGGAGTGCTGGCCTACATGGAGTGCTGGCCTACATGGAGTGCTGGCCTGTGTGAACAGCTGGCACAGCAAGAAGATGCAACAAAAAGAGACACAGAGGAGAGGCAATTAGAGACGCAGCATACCAGGGAGCTGAGGTGGTGCAAGAGATTGAGTTCTTCTCTCCCACTCCGGAAAGTCCCAGGATCAGTTCCCAGTGCTGCCTAAAGGGAAAGACAAGCACAGAAGAATACACAGAGTGCAAAACAATGAGAGGGTGGAGGGGAGAGATAAATAAATAAATAAATCTTTTTTAAAACAACAGCAAAACTTACCAGGAGGGTGAGGTCTGGAACTTGGTCAACACCCAGATGCTTGATGAGGGTGGAACCAAGAAAATGGCTTTGAGCAAGGCTGTAGAAAATGTGGGTCTCCATGTGGCCCCAGGGAGAAGACACCATCCTCTTAAGAATGACTCTCAGACTTTGACATCTAATGAAGTATGTCCTGCAGGTTTACTGAACTGTAGAGGACTCATGACTCATGTTTAGCTACCAATTTCTCCTTATTGTAATGAAAAGATTTATCCTTTGTCTGTCCATTTGTGTATTGGAAGCAGGTTTTGTAAGTTCCAGAGGTCTACAGCAGACAAGACTTTGCCCCAAGGCAAAGTTGATATTGTTTATGAATTCCAAAAATAGAATTGTATGTTTGTAAACTGGTCTGTCCCTCTGGGCATATTAGATTATACTGGATTCAGAGGTTTCACTTTTTAAACAATGATTAAAGCTTTAATTGGACCACATCAGTCGGACATTGCATCCCCACCCCATTGGTGGCCAGGGACTCACAGAGAAACCTCACTGCAGAGAAGGGAGGTTGGAGTTTTGATATTGGAGGCTGGGAAGTAAACACACAGGAGAAGAACACAGAGGAATAGAGACAGCTCCTTAGACATGGCAGAAGCCTGGGGGAGAGAGAGAGCCATTTAGAGACAGAGCCGTTTGCCTGATAGTCTACAGCTGGCCTTGTGGAGCTAGTACAGCAGCTGAGCCCAGAGAGAAATGAGCCCCAGGACAAGAGGAACCCAGGAAGCCTGAACCCTTGGCAGCCATCTTGTTCCAACACGTGGCAACAGACTTTGGTGAAGGAAGTAACTTATGCTTTATGACCTGGTAACTGTAAGCTTCTATCCCGAATAAATACCCTTTATAAAAACCAACAGATTTCTGGTATTTTGCATCAGCACCCGTTCGGCTGACTAATACATTATGTGCTTGATTTGGTTGTGTTTGGGAAGGTATTACTGTAAAAAAAATGATGCTTATCAAATTAGGTCCTAATTTTAAGAGAATTTATGATGCTGGGACTACGTTAAGAGATTTTATATGGTCATGAAATTAACATCATGGCTCTGTTTAGGCCTCCCTAACATATAGAAAATAGCATCAGACTATTTCACAGAAACCACATTTCACTCAATGGCATACATAAATAAATGCACACAGAGAGACATGCACACACCATATATACATTATATAGGAAAAGTATTTAAAATATCCAGTTAATTAAAAAAGGGCATTCTTGTCAAATAAATCATCTTTCCATTTGGCATTTTTCCAGTTCAAAACACAAGGGCTAAGTTCTGAAATAAGCTAAGTAATATTGAATAAGGAAAATATGTGAGTATCAGCCAGAATTTTGTTAAAATATTTTTTTGAAATTTAACATATGTTTTTATAGTTTGATTATAGGATCCGTAAATCTAATGAAATACAAGCAACTTTAAGTAAGGAAATAAAGGCAGCTCAGTTTTGAATATGTGTGCATATGTCATTCTTTGTTAACCATTGAGTTAAGTCTGGCAGGAATGATTCTGTCTGGTTATAAGTCTGCAGCTAAAATATTGCTCATTTTGGCCAAGGAATTGTGGGTGACACATAATAACTGTTTAATTAATGTTAGTATTTATTATAATTTTATAAAATAATCGGTATAATATTATTCTCTATAACCCAAAAGTGAAACTTTAATTCTATAGATGAACTCAAAGTAGATATATATCTGCATGTCAATGTGGTATGATTCAAAAGAAATAGAGCTAAACATAGCTCTTATTCATTCACACATACTGACCATGCAATTACTGTTAACATTTTTTATTTTCTAAACCAGATATTGAAACCAGATATTATGGTCCATTTACTGAAGAATATCATTTTGCCAAAATTCATCAATTTCAAGAAAATTCTGGATCAATAAATATTTTCCATAGATCTATTCATGTACCTAAAAGAAGTACTCAGAATTATATAGGATATACCTATGTTATATTCCTTTTTGCTGTTGTTTTTCTATCCAAGATCATTTTCCTTACCTTTAAATATGCAAAGCTAGGAATTGTAGTCCCATGCTCTTATCAGCTAAAGATGTCTTTGTGGTGGGAAAATCTTGAAATTCTCTCAACACTTGATAATATTTCCAATGAAGACTTTTAGGTAATTCTGATGACAAGAATTAAAACAGGGAAACAAGATATTTATTTTGAAGAAAGTGATTACTAAGAGTAGCATTTTTCTCTTCCAATTCTCCAGTTTGTTCAGTGCAGCTGTTGAAGATGCTTATTTGTTCCAGGAAATTAGAGTAATAAATTAAATTAAAATTATTTAAACATAAAATAACTATTTCCATGATAGACTCAATTTTATCACAGATATTAATTTATTAATTTTCATTAAGCTAATTTAATATATTCTGCCTCAGTTTGTATTTTCTGTGCCACAAGGATTTTCTATATCCTTAATTTAAGATGGGGAATTGTGTAACTTTAGATGCATGCTTACTCTAGGCATGTACACGATCGGCTATTAACTATGTGTTTGCCACTATATCTGTTGCCAAAAAAGTTCCTTGATTATTCAACTCTAAGTCAGACCTGTTTCAATGGATATAAAAAGTGAATGACTATAGAATTACAAAACAACAGGGCTTTTAGGATTATGATTTTTTTTTTGGTTTCATTCATTTTCTCCATGGATTTTCATTAGGAAATTAGTAATGGGAATGAAAGAATTCAATAGTTTAAAAAATCAAATTAACACCCTGCTGATTATAATAAAGAACTAAGAAGTAATCCAATACATGCAACCTAGAGGAAGAAGTTCACATCAATTAAAATGACATTATGCACAAAAGCAAAGGTCAGTTCTGCTAAATACATCTGGCCTATTAATTCACACTAGAAAAATGTGGTTGCCTAAGAAATCATAGCTCTTGGCTTGTAAGGACCTCCAAACCCGGTTAAGGTGACAAGAAAAAAAGGAAAAAGAGCAACCTAGCAATTTTCAGCAGGGAGCACAGTCATCAGTAAGCTGGGGCTACCTTTAACCCAATCACAGGTTAAACCAATTTGATTTATAAAAATGAAAGAGCCTGCTGCTTATACTTGAGTTACAGCACATCCCTTTGTAGACATCCTTACAATAGAAAGCCAGGGCAGGTGATATGCAGTAGAACAAAGCACTAATGCCAAGTAAAGAAAATTCTGCACTTACATGAAATTTTATCAGCTTATTTAATTAAAAGGTGGTAGGTAGGGGTAAGTAAGAAAACTGTAAGCAGACACATTCAAAATAATAGGTCAGAAAAGCCAATTCTATGAGGCTATATTTAGTAATATTCATTTCAGATTTCCTGTGATTTTGGTTCATTATCTTTGAACTGTAAGAGACAGAGACTTCATTCACTGTTGAAAACATCTCCTCCAATAGAGCTTCACTTGGCAAAATATGAAAATATCGTACTGCAACATTCTTTCTTTTACTTTGCAAAGCATTCTAATGTGGCTTTGGGAAATATTTCATAATTTTGTTTTAGTTCATGAAAAGAAGGCTGGGAGAATACCCTGTGTAAATAGAGTGGTATTCCATATTCTCTGCAGATTTGTCTGTTAAGAATGCTTCATTTACATAGATGCTGTAAATCAAAATCCCTGATGATGTATCAGCTGGAAATTTTGTTACTATGCCTTAAAGGAAATGTTGACCCTTCATATTTCTCTTCTTAAATGATTAGAAATTAATTCCACCTTCTGCATTTTATGGTTCATCAGTATGAGGGGAAACAACTTGCCAAAGTAACTGGATATTAAATTCAGTGACATGTACCTGTCAAGCCAAAATAATCTGTAGATACTGTGCATGCATTCCACATAATCCCTTCTGTTTTTGTTCTCAAGCAGATAAAAATGTGAATAAATTACTTTACATGTTATAATTGTTATTCAATTCTTTCCTAAATTGATGTGGTAGAACACAGTGTTGGGGATTGAATCACGTCCCTCATGTTCAGGTCCCAACCCCTGGTCCATTTGTAAATAGGATCTTTGATTATGTTAAGGTGTGCCCAAACTGAATGAGGGTGGGCCGTAACCTAATATGGCTGAAATCCATGCAAGCAAAGGATATTGTAGATGGGAGAGAAGGTCACATGGAGATGTAAGATGCTGGAAGTCAGTGGGAACCTGGAAGAGAAAGGAGAGGATATTGCTAGGTGATAGAAACACCCAGAAATCCCAAGGGTCACCAGCAGCCAGCCCCAGAACACCACAGTCTTCAGGGAGAAAGCATCACCTTGCTGATGCAATTTTGGACTTCTCTTAGCCTCAAAGCCGTGAGCTTATATTCAAATTGTTCCATATGTCCCAACAATGTTCTTTTAAAGCCTTTTCTCACAAGTATTAGATCTTGTCCAGGATCACTTACTGCATTTAATTATCTTTGTCCCTGAGTTGCTCCTTTTTTTAAATTGTGGAAACATATATGCAATATAAATCTTCCATCTCAAGCAAGCCCACGCATAGGATTCATTGAGAGGAATAACATTCACCATGTTGCCGTACACTTATCACTTCCTGTTACTAGAACTTTCTCATCACCCCAAATAGAAACCCTACACCCATTATTCCTTAACTCCCCTTTGCCCCTTTCCCTCATTCCTGGTAATATGTACTCTGTTTTCTGTCTATACAAAATTGCATGTTTTTTGATATTTTCTTTGTGGTTACCATGGGGCTTAAATGTAACATCCTAAATCAATATTCTCAAGATGTTACTTTAGGTAAAGTGTGGTCCAACTGATTCAGGTTGGCTTTAATCCAGATTAATGGAATCACTTCTAAGCAGAGGGAAAGTCAGATCGAGAGAGAAGCTGTTGGAAACAGCCAGAAGCTGGAAGTTAACAGAACCCAGAAAGGAAAGACAATGTCAGCACCATGTACATTGCCATGTGAAGTCAAGAAACCCCAAAGACTGATGGCTGGCCAGAATATGCCTACCCTGAAAGGAATCAAGCCTTCTTGCCTCTGAAACTGTGAGCCGATAAATTTCTGTTTATTGTATGCCAACCCATTTTATGGTATTTGTTTTAGCAGATAAAAACTAAAACAGAGGATTTGTTGGAGTTCTCTGTATGGAGTTTGTATCATTTTTATGAACTGTCCTGTATTTTTAAAATTATTTCAAAATAAAAAGTTTAAAGAAAAAAGTGAAGGAATAAATTCTTATTGTTTAAGCCAACACATTTTATGGTATTTATTTTAACAGCTTGGAAACTAAAACACACAGCAAATCAAAGGGAGGGGACATAAAAGAGTGGACCCAAATTCAGCTCCAAAAATGCGATTACACTTGGGCTCCACATAATCAATCGTAAAATGGGAATAATGACCTTGCCCATGATTATCTTACAAGATTGTTCATTTGAGAAAACACATCTAATATGCTTGGAAAATTACAGAATCCCATGCAAATAAAAAGTAAAATTATAAAATTAGATTTTAAAGAATACCCATTCTTTGGGGATAAAATACATTCCATACAGATGTCCTATACACATCCAAAAAGAATATCATCTGCATCATCACAAAAGAAATAGTTTCAGGTTGCCTGTACCACAAAAACTGTTCTCAGTTTGTCATTCCATTTACTCATGTTCTGAGCACATCTTCACAGAATGCTGGAGATCTCCAGTGTTAAGGCTATTCTCAGAAATTAAACATGTTTGATAGTTTCACTTTAAAGCATTAAGTCTGTATGAAGAGTGAAATGAAATAAAGCTATTGAATCATTTCCCACAATAAAATTGTGGTATCCAGAATTTAGAAGAGAATTGGAGGATTTATTTTCCAGTGTAAGTCCCTATCCCATGTATTATGTCCCTCTTAAATGTGGAAAAGTATAGAAATTGTATAGTTCAGATATAAACCTTCACATGACTGACATTTTATGACAATAAAAGCGGTATGAGTTTAACATGGGGGAGACAGCCAGTCTGATAAATAATAATTGATTGACACTGATATGAAAGGCAAATTGACACTGATATGAAAGGTTGATGACTCTCCACACATTTGGCTCTTTTATATAGAAAGTAATGATAACCAGAGCCAGATTTCCATGTTTCAGAAATTTCCCCTCTAAATTGCCCCACTTAAGGAACTTTTCTTTCTAAGTAGAGAAGTTCTCGTGTCTATTAAAAGTCTTCCCAAATATTTAGAATTTCTGGAAAAAATGGTGGGTTAAAGCAATTTTTTTTTTCAGAATCTAGTTAATGTTAAAAATCAGTTTAGTTGAGGTTTAATTTAAACACAATAACATACACCCAAATTCAGTGGTGACTTTGATGAATTTTGACAAATGTATGTAGCTGTGTAATCACAACCACAATCAAGACATTGAACATTCCTCTCACCCCAAAAGTTCCCTCATATTCCTTTGCAGTTGGTTGCTGCTCTAATCTCTGGCTGCAGGCAACCACTGATCTGCAATCTAACACTATAAATTTGATTTCCAGAATTTCATAATAATAAAATTATATACATTTGCATCTTTCTCTAACATACTTTTTAAGAGATTCATCCATGTTGTACCATAAATCAGTAGTTCTTCCCTTTGTATTGCTGACTAGCATTCCATTGTGTGGTAATACCACAATTTGTTTATCCTTGAACCTGTTGTTCGACATTTGGACACATTTCTAGTCTTTGTCTATTAAAAATAAAGCTGCTATGTTCATTTGTGTACACTTGCTTTTGTTTCTCTTGAATAAATATGTAGGAATGGACTACCTGGATCAAATAGTTAATATGTTTAATTTTATTTTAAAAAACTGTCAGGCTGCTTTCCAAATTGATTACACTACCTTATAATCCCATTAGCAGTGTATGAGAATTCAGATTGTACCATGTCCTCTCTACACTACCTACTGTAATTATTTTTGTATCCATTCTACTTACTGTGTAGTGGTATCTCTTTATTGTTTTAATTTACATTCTCTGATGATTAATGATGTGAGTATTTTTTCAGTGTTTATTGGCATTTCATATATTTTTATTGTAGGTGTCTAATCAAATCTTTTGCCCATTTTGTTATTAGGTTATTTCTTACTGTTGAGTTTTAAGTAGACTTTATATATTCTAGATACAAATCCTTTCCCAGCTACTCCTTTCACCCATTATGTGATCTTTTTTAAATTTCATAATGGTATCTTTCAAAGAACAGAATTTTTAAAATTTGATGTCATTTAATTTTTCAACTTTTTTCTTAAACCACCTGGCTTTTTGTGTAGAAAAAAATTTGCCTGACTCAAAGTCTTAAACGAAGTTATATCCTATGTTTATCTGGAATAAATGTTATAATTTTACCCTTTACATTTAAGGATATAGCCTATGATCAATTTCAAGTTAATTTTTATGTATGGTATGAGGTAAAGGTCAAAGTTCTTTCTTTCCACATGAGTAAATAATTATTCCAGCACCATTTGATGAAAAGACTATACTTTCCTCATTGTCATAAATGTTTACTGAAAATCAAATATGATATGTTTCATGGTGGTGGTGAATAAAGGAGAGTACCAAGTAGAAAACAATGCTCTTGCTGAGTTGAGACTGAGATTGGAGTTCTGGAAGGCTAAGGCAGGAAGAATTTGTGTGGTAAAATACCACAGAGGATAAAGCTGAAGAGATAAAGAGTTCCTAATCTGTTTTGCAATCCCTTAAATCTGTTGCTCAGTATTAAGTAACATTTGTGTAGGCTGAAAGTTCACAAGCTCAATAAAATAATAACCAGAGCTCATATAAGCCTGGTCGATATTCAAATTCTGACTAGTCACAGTAAAGAGGTGTGGTTATACCAGATGGTTTATACTGAAGTAAAGGGACTATGTTATTCTGGAATAAGGGCTATTGTAATCCCACCTAAACAAAACGTAAGGCTCGAAAGGATCAAGATAACCCACAAGTATATTACCTGATTGAAAAATAATTCCAACTCTTTTACAAGAATCACCCTCCAAAAGCAAATACTCATCAATATAAAATTCAAAATTTCTGATATTTAATCAGAGAACTAGGAAGACAGTATCCATAAACAAGAGAAAAAATAGTCAACAGAAACAAGACAAAAAATGACAGGTGTAGTAAAACTAACAGAGAAATATTTTAAAACTATTGTTATAAGTATGTTCAATCATATAAATTAAAGCATAATAATGGACATTGAAAATATAAAATTTGCCAAAATATTTGAAATAACATTATCACTGCAAGAGATAATGAACATGTTAGACACTTCAGAAAAAAAGATCAGCAAACTTTTAGACAAAAAAATATAAAGTAAACATATTGGAACAGAGAGAGAAGAAAGGTAGAAAAAACTGACCAGTAGCCTGTGGGACAATATCTAATGGCCTAAAATATGTATAACTGGAGTTCCAATAAAATAAAGGTAGAAAAGAGGGATGACAGCAATATTTGAAGATAAAATGCCTAAAAGTTTTCCCAATCTGATAAAAACTGTAAATGCAAAGATCCAGGAAACTTAAGAAACCCAAATGACAGAATACAAATAAAATGACATCAAGATATGTCAAAATGACAGGAAGTCTGTCAAGTTTGAATGGATGCAAAAGGGGGAGGAGCTTGACAGCAGGTCCAGGCTGCACTCCTAGCAGCCCTGCCTTTTTGGCTGTAGAAACCAGCAGAAGCTATGATGTTGGAGGTGACCTGGTGTTAACAGATGCTGTGTGGTACACATGACCAGGCTAAATGAGGGAATCACAACACAGGCCGTTGGGATTCTGGAGTAAAGCCATGCCATACATAGAAGAGAATTATATGAGAAGATAGAATGCTTGATAGGTACTTAGCATCTAGAACTGCCCATTATAAACTGGGTTCTGTTGGAAAAAAGAAACAAGTCGTAAATTCAGAAGGGCCAAGCAACAGTCATAAGGTGTGTGTTAGTCAGCCAAAGGGGTGCTGATGCAAAGTCCCAGAAATCTATTGGCTTTTATAAAGAGTATTTATTTGGAGTAGAAGCTTATAGTCACAAGGCTCTAAAGAGTTTAACTCAAAGTTACTTCCTTACCAATCTCTGCTGCCACGTGTTTAAGCAAGATAGTGGGAAACATCTGTGAGAGTTCAGCTTTCCTTCTTCCTCTTAATGCTCCATGGTCCCAGCTTCCTCTGATCTCAGCTGTAGGCTGACATAAAGCTCGTCTCTCTCCCCAGGGCCTCTGCTGTGT
Source organism: Cabassous unicinctus (assembly GCA_029593785.1). NCBI lineage: Eukaryota > Metazoa > Chordata > Mammalia > Cingulata > Chlamyphoridae > Cabassous > Cabassous unicinctus. The sequence goes on along the minus strand of JAQZBX010041482.1, from coordinate 10,839 downwards.
CTATTGAGCTGTTTCTATTCCTGGGTGTTCTTCTGTGTATCTACTCCTCCGTGTTCTTGATTGAGCATCCGGTTTATATAGCCTACCAAGGGGATTAGGGACTCTGCATGACATGGTCGAGTCAAAGTCCTAATCTTAACATAATTTAATCAAAGGCATCTCAGCTGAATCTAATACAATCAGAGGAACAGAACCATTTACAAACATAATCAAATATCTTTTTTGGAATTCATATATAATATCAAACAGCTAACAAGGTGGAAATAGTGAATACGAGATCAAGGCCAAGCAGCACTGGGGGACATGAGTAAACTGATTAAGTATATAGCCCAGATCCCCACATCTGCACCCGCAACACATCTCAAGATCATACATATGACTTTGTTTGGGTCCTTCAAAAACAGCTGGAGGGGGAAGAAATGATCTGATCTTAGTTTAAAGATGTGACTTCATTACAACTACATGCAAGGGTGGCTCTGAAAGACAGAAAAGGGAAAATATTCCCAATTCGTGGCGATGTGAGAAGCATACCCAGTGGATACACTTTATTGGAAGTTGGCCTAAATAGAAAGTGACTGAATGATTTTATACAAGTATATTGTGAATAGAAGCATGTGAATGGACATATGGAATTGGACATGGAGTGTAAAGAATTTTGTATCACATGTTAACACACCCAAGAAAGCATCCACCATGGAAAAGGTGCTGAGCAAATAAATGCACAAAATGCCTCAGCAAACTGTCATAAGCCAGATTTTGTCAATGACCTCTCTGAAACTCTCACAATCGTCACATTCATAGAGAGGCTATATCGGCAGAGATTCAGGCTGCATGGATTTCTACTAATCAAGAGTGATCTATCTACTGCTGCTTTTGCATTACCAATACTTCGGCAATATACATCAATACTGAGACCTTTATATGGCAAGCATCCTGTCCTGGAATGACCAGTAGCTCATTCTCAGAGGATATATCCATATTCCAGGGCTGAGTTTGGCTTTCCTTTCCACAGAGCCTGAGTCAGGACAGCTATTCAGAGGCTTTCAGAACACCTGATCTACAGGCATGAAATCCCACACAATATAGCATCAGACCAGAGAACCCACACCACAGTGAAGGACATGTGGAAGTGGATCATGAATATGGAATCCACTGGTTTTATAACATCCCACAAAACAGCTGGAGCAGTTGGAGTCATTGAGTGCTGGAGTAGCCTCCTAAAGACACAGCTAAAATACCATCTGTGGTAGTTTGAGACTGTATGTACCCCAGAAAATCTTGATCTTTAGAGGTAATCCATTCCTGTGAGTGTGAACCTATTGTAGATGGAATCTTTTGATTAGGTTACTTCAGTTGGGGCATGGCCCAGGGTGGTTCTTATCCTTTTACTGGAGAACTTTATAAACAGAATAAATACAGAGGGAAGAGAGCTAAAGCCACAGATGCAGAAAAAAAAAACAGAGGAAGCCAGAAGCTGAAGCAATAAAACCCAGCAGAGAAGGGAGAGACTAACAGATATAGCCATATGCCTTGCCATATGACAGAGGAGTCCAGGATTGCTGGCAGTCGGTCTTAGGGGAGAGAGCATTACCTGATAATGCCTTGATTTGGACATTTTCACAGCCTCAGAATTGTAAGCTTGAAAGCAAATAGATCCCCACTATAAAAGCCAACCCATTTCTAGTATATTGAATTTTGGCAGGCTAACAAACTAAAACACCAACTCAAAGGAAACATTCTGAAAGAATGGAGTGGGATGCAGTCCTTTAGGGAGAGAGATATGTATTCAGCTATAGATCTTGACATGATGTTTTTTCTCCAATAGGAAGAAGATGGAGTCTGGGAAACAAGGAAGATAGGAGTGCTCCCACTTATTATTACTCCAAATGATCCACAAGGATATTTTGTGCTTCTTATCCCTGTAACTTTGTATACTGCAGGGTTTTAAGACTTAGTCTCTTTATGGGACTCTTAGTCGGACACTTTGAACTTTTGTGTCCAGCAACTAAAAGGCAACAAAAGGCATCACCATTGAGTAAGTGATAATTGATCCTGATTAGCAGGTATACATCAGACTGCTTTTACACAAAAGAAACAGAGAGGAATAAATATGGAACTCAAGCAGTTCATGGCTTCCTCCTGGTCCTCCCTTGACCATCTAAAACCATTAATGGATATGTGCTGTAATCTCAGCATGAAAATGGTAGGATTGCCAAAGGCATAGATATTTTGGGAATAAAGGTTTGGGTCATACCACCCGGTAAGGCCATGAGACCTAACAAGATGATAACCAAGGATAAGGGGAATTTAGAATGGATAATTGAGAAGGACAAGGATTAGCAGGAGACTAGAGGCTATAGTTAGTTTCATTAACCTCCCTTCTTCTCAGAGTTCCCCAGGAAAAAGGGCCATGGAAATCATGGAAGACCTGATATGGAGAACCTGTTTTGAAAAGCAGCTCCGTGTCATGCAAGGTTGGGTGGAGTCTTGGTTGGTAACCTTGAAAAATTGTCACTCAGGTTTCCTACTACAAGGAGCATAACTATATGAAAGCCCAGGGCTTATACAACTCTGGATCCACCACTACCCTTTAGCGGTGGTCATATTTCTATCAATCATTGAGCATAAAGGGAATTCTACATCAGGATCATTCCAGAAAATGCAAGATCCCTCCAATGGCCCACTTTTGCCCATGGATTTCCCACTGACTTGGCCAAAATATTATTCGAAATGTGTCAAAGTCTAAGACTTTTCCTTAATCAATCACCATTCCTTCCCCCTTTCTTTCCAAATACAAAAGATCTACATCATAGTCTGAAGACTCTTCCTGCCTTCTCCTGATCCCTCCTCCACTAAATCTCTTACACATCTAATACCAACTTGGTTACTGCTTCTCACAAGGCCTGAACTAATGGAACTTTTTTTGATCAAATAATATGAGAAAGAACTAAAATTTCTGGTCATGTATGTGGCTGAGGAGCTCTGTATTGGGGGATAGAAGAGGTAATTCTGATAGAAGTTACTTTAGAGAAAAAAAATGCTGCACATTCAATAAATATCATTATCTCATCTTGTTTCCACTATGGAATCGTCTTTAAAATGCATATAATTAACATTTGCTTTGTGAAGTAAATTTATATTTTGAGAATGCAACAAAAGTTTAGTACTGTTTATGGCTAGTGCAGACTGAATTTTGAGAATGCCTATAAGAGGCCACTTACAACTGAATTATGTAGTGATTAGAACAGAAATAACAAAGAGTTAAAAATCAATAAGACTAGACAATTCATTTTAAAGGAGAAAACAATTGGAAGAGTCAATATTTACTATTTCTGTTTTAGGTCACTGGTTAGATGATTCAAAAAGAGAACCCAGGTAGAACCGCAGATTTGATAGAATACTGGGAAGTGTGAATAGTGAGAGAAAATGATGAATTCTGTTTTGAACATATTTTGACTGAGATAGCTTAGAAATGCTTTGAGTGCTTCTCATTCAAGTTCAGTGTGTGAAATAAAATTACAAAGTATTTGTGGAAAATTAACTATAAGACAGATAGTAAAATATTTTATAAATAAGCAATTTGGAGTTGAATTCCCTAGAGAAAACATGAAAACTAATGTAGCAATCCAAACTTTACTTTACAGTGAGTATGTTTAGAGATTTTTAAAAAGAATAAAATTCATTTAAAAAAAGGAACAGGAGATTTTGAAATAATAACAGACAGAAAAGCCTGAAAAAGAGATGATTTTTTTAAAGTTCTAGAAATTAAAATTATTCAATATAAGAAGCACATATACAATAAAAACACAATCAAAGACAGAATCAGTGAAGTGAATAATAAGAATGAAGAATTTGCCTAGGATAAAAGGGTCAAAAATCAGAAACATCAGTTAAGAAAGCCTCCAACTCATATATGATAGGAGTTCCAAAAGAAGGAAAACAGAGCAAATGAATATTTAAAGAGAATATTCAATCATTCAACAAATACTTACTAAGGTCATACTTTGATCAAGTTTCTATTCTAATCGTAGTGAATACCGAAGCAAGAAAAAAAATTGCCTATGCTTTCGCTAATTTAGAATTTACATTGTGCTTTAGAATTTTTCAGAACTAAGGAAAACCCTAAGCCATCTGACTGAAAGTAGAAACCAAGTACTGAGCAAGATAAATAAAAATAAATCTAGACCCGTTGATGATATTCTTTTTTTAGGAGGTGCTGGGGATTGATCCCAGGACCTCACAGATGGGAAGCAGGCACTCAACTACTGAGCTACATGTGCTCCCCAATGGGAGTTGGTTTTTCCATTTGTTTGTTTTTATTTTTAGGAGGCACTGGGGACTGAACCCGGGGCATTGTAAATGGGACACAGGTACTTAACCACTTGAGCTATATCTGTCCGCCAACATTCATTTTTATAGTGTTTATAAATCATTCCCTTAAAATTAGTATATTTTCTTGAGTATGAAGATGTATGTGTCCCTTTTCATAAGATTTTCTTGTATGTTTTATTTCTTTTTATTTCATTTCTCTTGTTTATTCTAACTGGCGATTATTTCTCCAAAAATTTTAAAAAGTTTTACACATTTATTAATCAACTTTATGTTTTTCATTTTCTAAGTCAAACTTTTTGTTTTGCTTTATTAATTCATTTCCCTTAGAAATGCTTTCTTCACTCTGCGTGAATGATTAGCTTATTTATTCTGTTTGGCTTTTAAAAAATGAAAATATTGAATTTCCTTGAAATTTCCATGTTGTAAAGAATGGCACTACCACATAAGTAATTAAATATATTTATTAATAAGTTGGCTATTAAATTCTAGTTTTATTTATTTTTTTTAAATTTCTGCCTTGGAGCTTGAACTGAAAAAATTTGAAACATAATAATATTTCATCAGACTTTAAAAATGAAATGTATTTTTAGTTTGGAAGGCAAAGAGTTAGATATATTTTATTAAAAGAGCATAATTATTTCCACCCTCTATAACAATTTCTTTAAATGCCTATAAATCTACTGAAAAACAAGATATATTTCTTTGGGTCTGTTTACAATATTTATTTTTATATTTAAAGAGTCATATTTAATGAAAAAATGTTTATTTTTTATTCGAGTTTATACGTTTACTCAATTAAAACTTTTCTCCTTTGTTCTAACTGATAAATGTATTTTTTTTTAATTAGGAGTTTTCTAGTTTCTATACACGTTACCACAGCTATCTGTTTATTCTTTTAACTTAATCTTTGCTACATATTCTAAGTGGGCCTCATTTGTAACAGAAGATATAAAATATTTTAACAATCTAGGAATCATTGTTTTTCAATTATAGAGTTTAACTTTTATTTTTCTTATATTTTCTTTAATGATGCCATACTTTTCTTTCTCAATTTACTACACTCTCATTTTTCTCATTTGTCAACTGATTTTTAATAAGGATATCATTTAACTAATTCACACTTCAAGTTAAAATCTTTTAAAACTAAAAATAAACAGTGAAGCCTCATTTTTCATTGCTAAGAATGGAACAGAATATATTTAATACCTTCTATGCAAGATTACAATTAACTAAACAGTTACATCTTCCAACCTTGCATCATCAACTACTGACCACGTCACGTCCTCTTGGAATTTAGGCCCAGTTTGTCATTTTAAAATTACTATATCTTCCTGAATATATATACCTCCTCCCAGAGGTAGAGCAAAGGGCCTTATATCATCTCTAATTTTTTAAACCAAAAATTTATTTTTGATCCTTCCTGGATTCACAGGTTGAAAGGTATTACCAGGCACCAAGCAAAATTATTATTCTGTAAGAATGATTGCAATCTTTTCAAAAGTTCAATTTTGTGTTGTATTTAATGAATGCATTTCATTACAACATAATATGACAACATTTTATAACTAGAATTAAAGATCGGAAATTACTTCTGAAACTGAAAAGGTTATATCTGAACATTGGTGAGGGAATGTAAATAATAGCTAAGCTTTTATTCTTATTCAATTATCTGCCAGGCACTGTGCTAAACACTTTGCGTGAATATGATCATTTCAGAACTAAACACAGCAAAACAGGAAATGCCAAAAAAGTATTTCCTTCAAATAGTTTTGACTTTTGTTCATTATATAAAGTAAAATTTAAACCTGTTTGATTTATAATTGGCTTCCTTTAAATTTGGATATTTTACTAAATGTCCTATAAATTTATTGAATTTGGCTGTGTATTTTTCTATATTTTTATCAGCTGCACTTTTGGATCCATGTGAAATTTGTGTAAAAGATACTATTTCAAGATCTTTAAAGGTTGTCTTTTCTTTTTGAAATTCTGCAACTTTAAAAAATTGTAAAAAGCATCATAGAAGAAACATAATTTTTAATTTAAGAAATTTTAAAGTAAAATAAAAATCTTTGACTTAAAATGATCCATTTTATTTTTACCCTCTCTGTTATTTTTTTAATGCAAATGAATGTTTAAAGGTTAAGTTTAGGACTGAGCAACTTCCATTTTAAGTTTTAAAAAAAAAAAGAGAGAGAAAAGGTACAGCCAAATTCCAATTCCATTTACTTGGAAAAACTACAATTCTCACTGGGCACAAAATTATTTGTATAGGTGTAATATTTTTCAACAATGAAGTAACACAATAGAGTATTGTTAAATTGGGTAAGAAAAAACGTCAGAAAAGCAATGCAAACTCATATTACCTGTATATGTACGTATGTATGTATATATGTATGTAATACCAAAGAGAAGCTATTATTTGAAGGCACATTACATAGACCAGACTAGAGAGGACACCTGAATGTAATTTATAAATCCCTGAAAAGACTTGAATTGTATCTGAAATCCTTACAGAAAAGGGGGAAATTAAAATCTTGTTTAACATAGCTTCTTTGTTCATTATTATTGGGAGGTCTTTACACACAAAGCAAAAGTGGATGTCCTTTTCACGGTTTCAGTCAATCGTCAAATTCATAATGTAAGGGAGATTAAAATTGCAGATTCAATGTCAAATAGGAGGGTTTTGTGGCTCATTCAATTTTCAATCAACCACAAACCATCCCACACCTGCTAAAACAAAAATAGAAGCAACAGGTGAAGGAAAAAGAGTTCTAGACCAAGAAGTAGGTGCCAGGTCTGTTAAAGAGTGTGCCATACCACCCACACACACGTGCTTCAACAAAAGTGGCTTAATCCTTCAGGAAATTGGCTCTAACTTCCAAATAGTTAGCTACTTATTTTCACCATTATAAAAGACATAGCAAACAAAAACACAAAATATTAACTTTATGGTCCTTTGAAAATAAAAAAAAATGGCATTTGTAACTTTTAATAAAAGACCAGAGAGGTAAGCTGAAACTAGTATATTCATTCATTTCTGAGAGTTAGAACTTTGGAAAGAAAGCCATAGAAGGGCTGAACAAACTTCTGTTTTGTGCTGTGTTCAATGGAAGCAATGAGCCACATCCATATCAATGGGAGAAAAGCAGAAGAAGAATTTAACATAAAAAAAAATTTAACTATGTTATTTAATTTCTCCAAATATTTCTTAAATCCTGAACACTAGGTGGTTGATTTCATAATAATTTTTGATATAATTCAATATTTTTTATTTGATGATGTGCACATATGATGATTTTGAAACCGTGATTTGCATTAGGTGTAATAAGTCCAAATATAGTCACAGAAATAAAGAAAACCTGGTTTTCTTCAAATTTTGTTAATTATTTCTCTCTCACAATAAATAAAATGAATTATATGACTAAAGATGTGGAATAATGTCAAATTCTCTCACTTTTAGTGTCAAGGAATGATTGGAGGTTCTATGTAATAGATATCTAGCATACTTTCAGAAAGATTGTAAACATGTACTTTTTAAACATTAGAGATTTGTTTTCACTTATTGATATCAACCCTTTTACCATAGAATTGTCTACTACATATTTAGTGTTTTCCAGTGGCAGTTGTGGTAGCATAAGGTAAATGCTACAGTAGAAGAAATAACATGAAATTTTAGGAATTTAAAGAAGAAAGGGGAAAATATCATTGCAGTCTTTTTTGCAGGCCATGCTTCATAGAGATGAAAATGTTTTCATTGGACCTTGAAGAATGAATGAAATTTGATGGAGATTGTTCATAAAGAATGGTCCGAGCAAAGGGGACAGAAAGACCAAATCTAGAGTTGTTTGAGAAAGCATGTATATTTGAGTGAGGACAACCAGTTCTGTGTGAGGCTATGGTGTGGGGTTTGTGGAAGTGAGTGCTAGAAAACTAAAGGGAATATCCCTGAATACCAATGAATTTGTATTTTTCCTTTCAGATTAGGAGGGGGAAATCAAAGCATATGAAAACATTTGCATGCTAAGTAGAAGTCTTTGGGATCCATGTGGAAGATGGAGACAGAAAGACTAGTCAGGGATATCACAATAACATAAGCAAGATATGATGAGTGCCTGAAGAAAAACATCAGCAGCAGGTAAAAAACAGAAATGATAGATTAGAAAGCTAACACATGTGGAAATGGCAGAATTTTCAAAAAAAAGGAGCATGTGTTAGTTCACAGAAATTTTCAAGAGACTTGGAGAATGATTTCTCTAAAAAACAATGAATTTAGGGTCCTGGAGAGGCAAGACAGTGCCTAGTGTTGTTAAGACAACAGTCCATGGAGCTAAAGTAGCAGTGATCAAGACTGCTTAGGAGTGCGCTACGGCATAAAGACCTCGTCTTGCCACGTGTCTTTCCAACACATCTAAGGTAGTTGCTGTAGCTCTCCAGGGTTCTGTGGCTTGATGCTATCCATTGATACACAAAGGTTACATTCTGGGGGTTGGTGAAGTGTTTGGGGTCCTTGAGAACAAAATAGTGACACAGAACTGGAGAGTTATGTATCTAAAGCTGAATGGTGAAGATGTTTCACTTGTGAAGTTATTCTGCCAGGTAAAAGTAAGCAATTTCAGGTATCCTCCATTTATTGAGACACAGAAAAATTATTTGCCTGGCTGCATACCAGATACTTGGGACTAAATGCATTTCCTATAGCAAGGAGACTACAGCTGGGTTTTAAATTTCCATTTCATTAAGCATAATATACCATCACTTTCTAGTATTTTACTTTTTTTCACATTAGCCAAAATGAAGACTTAATGGAAATACTAGTGGAGTCATCACCTCTACATCTTTCAAATAGCTAATGGTGACACGATACTCTGTAAGTCCCTCAGAATTGATAATAACAGCAGTAATAAAAATAATAATAAACACAATAGCACAACAATGATAGCACTACTGAGCACTGATCATGTGATCCCTACTAATCTAGGCGTTTTACATACACTAACTCTAGTGGCCTTGCTTTTGACTTAATGGAGTGAAAGATAAGGGGACCTCCAAGAAATATTTTTGAGACTTTTCTACAATAATATTATTTCCCACATGTGATGGGATCAGTGCAGGGATTCTGCCAGGTCCTGAGGAAATCCTGTCTATCTGTGTAAGTTAGAGCAGAAGGAACTCCCCCGAGGGAAGCAGGCATTCCCTTAGATCCATTTTGAGGCAAACGGGTTATCTCTGTTCACCTCTTGATACCTGCTGTGCGTAATCTCTGAGTCCCCTCACCTGTTTGGATTCTCAGAAATTCTATCATCTGTAGAGCCAATCTCTTGCTTTAAATTCCCTTTATTATAAATATTTCCAAAGATTTCTGTTTTCCTGGTTAGACCATGACTGATAATGGACCAAATTGTCAATTAAACGTCATCAAATTTTCCTGTCGGTGAAGAGAACATCTTTATTGTAATATTGGCCCTTAAAGTTCTTATGTTAACCACATCCAGCATGCTTCTGTTGGTTAAGAACGATTACTTGGCCTCTGCCACCTCCTCGTTCCATAGCACTGAAATCAGATGGACAAATTTCCACATCAGCACCTTTAGAAATCAACCACTAAAGCACTTTTAAAAGATACTGGAGACCCCCTTTATAATCCACTTCTTAAGGCCTTACTAAAGAATTTATATTCTACAGCCCCTTTGTCAATACGGGTAATATGTGAATGAGAGAATCACACATGATAAATTCATTCCAACATTTCCATCTCCACAGGATTTTAGATGTCCTTTACACTATTCCAAGGCAATTTGAACATACCTATTTCATTTAGTGTAAGCCACTAATGCATCCCAATTTCAGTTACCTAACCATGCAAGTAATAAGAATCACTCACAGTTGCTTCAGTAGCACTTTGAACCTGGAATCTCTTTTATCTGGACCACTTTAATGAATTTAGACCAATCTAAAATTATATTCTTCTTTCCTTGGTCTACCACTGTTAGGAGAGATCCCCACACATTTTCCAGACATTTGTCAATATAGATTGACAAAGACTTGCAATTCTTTTGGGTATCAAATTTCTATTCCAAGGTTTACAGACAACTGTCAGTAGTTATAGATCCTGGAACGATATGAAGTGGAAGAGGTCGAAGCAGGAGGAAAACTGGCTTCCCATTTGCAGGGCAATGCACTACAGGAGAATTCAAGCTAGGCAGGAACAGCATCCAGCAACAGGGGCTGGTTGCCTGCCTCAGCTGTTAAGGCAAACAATAGGGGAGAGGTTAGGAGTAACTTAAATCATCCAAATCCTTTCCCCAAAATTTCCCATATTAAATATTTGCCCAATTATGCTAAATTTTCAGAGGAGAATGGACCAGGGAGAGCTTAGATTCAACTAAATTAATATTTCAGCAACCAGCAGAATCAACATTTTAATTGTGTTTTTGGCAAACTCAGCCCTTATCTAAAGAGACAAAATATTTCTGCATAGTTGAAAGTTTCTGGCTTTCTTTCCAAATT
>JAQZBX010041481.1:0-22319 GCA_029593785.1 Cabassous unicinctus | reverse complement strand
GTTTACAAACAATCAATATCTCATTTTGGAATTCATAAATAATATCATACTGCCACAGCCAGTGTGTGGTCAAAGTTTGTGCTTAAGCCCTGTTAAGTAAAATAAAATGGCTGCCTGCATTGGGCATTTCTGGGATTGACCCCTTTCCAAGAAAGGATTTTTCAGAAGACAAAACCAATTGATGCTAGGGGTTTTCCAGGAAAGTAGTATGTGCCCTACAGAATCACAGTTAAACAAATCCTGATGATAAACCAGTTTGGCCCAGTAGGGATAGCTTATAAGAATGGACAAACAGACCATACTAACCAATCTATATATGCTCCCTGTTTTTAAAGACCACCCCCACCCCCCCATGTAATAAAGAACTTTAATGCCTGCTAGTCATTGTAACACCCCACCTGGGAATTCCCTACATGCCTTTATAAGCCGCTGTGACTTGATTACTATTGAAACTCTCACTCAAAACCCCCCTTTTTGAAATCTCACTAATCCAGCAGTTTCTCCTTCAACAAATCTGAAGCTTTTATTACTCTGGTGACTTTGTTTCCTTTGACAACCCCTTGTTCCAGTGAGGTTTCCTCCGTTTGTTAATGGATCTGAGTGTGGTTTGGGGAATGTTTTAATTTACGTCCCATGTCCTGCTATGATTTCTACAGAGTGGGTGCAGCCTAGCAGATAGCCACAGCCTATTCCACTCCCAAGGTTCACTCTGATCCCAGTGGGGTTATTCTTGGTGGTCTCTTGCCCTGGTTCTCTCTGTTAAACTTCTGGTTGATCTGCCATTTTACTTGTTGCTACCATTAACATGGAGCTATGAGAACCTTATTTTTATTTTGTTTGGTTTTTAATTTAATATTTTAGTTTTACTAACAAACACTCCCCCTTCTCTCATACCCCTAATCCCCTTATCCCAGTAACCTCTAATCTGCTTTCTATCTCTGATATGTTGCTATTTCTGGTCACATCTTATAAGTGATATCATACAATTTTTGTCCTTATGGGTATTGTTTATTAAATTTAGCATAATGTTTTCAAGGTTCTTCCATGTTGCAGGATATCTCATAACTTCATTCTTTCTTATGGTCGAATAATACTCCATTGTGTGTATGTACCACAATTTGATGATCCATTCGTTTCTTGAAGGGTACCTTGGGTACTTCCAGCTTTTAGCTATTGTGAATAAAGCTACTATAAACTTTGGGGTACAAGTATCTATTTGTAACCCTGTTTTCACTCTCTTTGAGTATATTCCTATAAGTGGGATTGCTGGGTCAAAGAGAAATACTCTAACTTTGAGGAACTGCCAATTGCTTTCACAGTGGCCACACTCTTCAGTCTGCCAGACTAAGAACTAAGAATAAGAAGAAAGAGAAAGAAAGAAAATGGGAAAAAAGGCAGGAAAGAAAGAGAGGGAAAGAGGAAAATAAGAAAAAAAAACAACAACTAACAAACAGACAAAATATACCCCACACACACATACACACACACGTACACAAATAGAATGAAGTACACTCCTCTCCAAGTCCCTTGTTTTGTGCTGGTGGGAAGCCAGAAGCTGCTGCTGTTGAGCAAAAACCTCAGCCAGCATCCCTACTTGTCTCTCAAGGATACACCAGACCCAAAAACATAAAACAGAGACTGAAAAAAAAAACAAAAACCAACCAACCAAAAGAAGTAGGAGGAGGAGGAGGAGGAGAAGGAGGAAGAGAGAAAGAAGTGCACTGGCTCTTTATATCCCTGTGGCTGCTGGTATAAGACCAGAAGATGCCTCTTCTGAGAGAAACTGAGATTGCATCTGAGCTGGGCCCTCAGGGATCTGCCATACTGAAAAACACAAGAAAGAGAAAGAAGAAACCCAGTCAATGAAAAAATGCATTGGGCCTTTAAGTGGAGAGCTGAGCAATGGGGGCTGGTCACTGGTTTGTGTGTTCACTCACAAAAGCTGAACTCACAGCAGCCTCTTGCTTCCTCCAGCATTCTCATAGTTGTTCTAAATGTCATTCTGGTTCCAGAGTTATCACTTAGTTAATTCCAGTCTCTTTGCCCAACTTTTTCATTTTTTAGTGGAGATAGCGATTTTGTAAAACTTCCTGCTCTGCCATCTTGCACCTGCATTCTGTAATTTGGTTTTTAAGAATCATTTATGCATACTATTTTGCAAATTGACTCTTTCAACCAAACATATGGAATATATTTTAATCTATTAAATATTATATACCACTATAATCTTAATGACTACATGGCAAAATTGTTTGAATGTATTATACCTTTTTCTTTATTTTCTAATTTGTTCTTTTTTAGAATATTAGGTTGTTTCTAGCTTGAACTTTATAAAAAATTATGTAATGAACTTACTGTAACTAAACTTTGCCCATTCTTGACTATCTCCTTGGGATAAATTCCCAAAACAGCAATTCCTGATTCAATATATAAGTACATTTTAAATATTTTTAATACATTTTGAACCCTCTTCAACATAACGATCCACTATATACTTTTGTATGCATAGGAAAGGAAGGGAAAACACATGATCAGGGTTGGAAAGTGAGTGGAAATATGGTGAAAAACAAGCCATGACTTAACAAATCTTTGATAAATCGGAACTCTGACATCACTGGTGAATGAGGGAAGGATTAGTATGGAAAACTTTGACCAGTAATGTCATATAACTCTATGAGCCTCTAAAAGCCTCCTTAAAATTCATGACTTCGCAGAAAATTTCTCATTATTGGTTGTCTGGGGGAACTATGTGCTAACACAATTTTGCAGAGTTAGGGGTGACACTCTCCCAAGGGCCTGACTATGGTAGCATTTAAACTATGAAAATCTATGCAAATAGAGGTAAATAATATGTATTATTAGAGTCTCCCATTCAGTTTTTTAAACTTTATTTTTAAAGAAGTTTTAGGTTTACTTTTACAGAAAAATTACACTGATTATATAGGGAATTCCCTATATAGAGACCCAGCACAATATCTGCTCTGACAGCTGAGAGGGCACCCAGATACCACAGGGCAGATGGAAAGAATCTGCAGCTGCAAACACTCCCTGTTGGGATGGCACCTGTCCATCATCATCATTTTGTTGGTTGTCAAGAGCAAGCCCGAAGAACTGGACAGTAGGAGTTGTCTGTGACTCTGCTGGGATTTAGAGCTCAACCAGTATTTGAACAGTCCAAAGATCTAAATCTCTGTGAAATATACTTAACAGGTACATTGAAAATTATAGATTCTAATAAATGGAGTGGAAGAATCATGATTAGGAGTATTTTGAATGAGTATAACTATGTTATATTGGGCAAATAGATTATCATGTATTCCCAGATAGGGCGCACTGATGAAGTGCTGATTTCATGGGATTATGTGCCTTGCCTCTGTTGTCCAGATGTTCCTAGAAACCTCAGGAGCACTTTTGTCTGAGGCTTTGTTTACTGTGGTGTTTAGTGAAATCTGTCTGAGACCTATATAAATGTAAACTCCAGAATGATTTCCCAACTCACTTTGAAATCGCTTATCCATAAAAAACTCTTTTGTATTTAATGTTTCCCTCTTTTGGTCAAAGTCTTTTTCCAAATGCCTCATTGATTAATGCTTGGTAATAATCCTTGGTGCCATGGAGGCTCATCCCCCGGGGTCATGTCCCACATAGGGAGGAAGGTAGTGAATTGATTTGTTTGACTTAGAGAGAGGCCACATTTGAGTTACAAGGAGGTTTTCAGGAGGTAATTCTTAGGCATTAATTACAATTAAGCAAAGTTGCATTTTTACAGAAATAAGGTTCATACATACAAGCATTAAGTTCGAGGACTTGGCATATAGGCCTATTTTCTTTTATTAGGCATGGCTTATACATTCCAGAGATTTTTGCCATTTTATTTGAGAAAGTAGCAGACCTTCCCATGAAGGAAGTTTAATATTTTGTTCACTGTTCTGTGGGCCCATAGCAGCATTATTCACAGTTACCAAAAGATAGAAGCAACCTAGGTGTCCGTTTACAGATGAATGTTGTGGTAGTTTGAGATTATTTTATGAATCCCTAAAACAGAAAGATTATGCTTGTAAACTAATCTATTCCTCTGTGTGTGATGCCCTTTGATTGTATTAAATCCAGTTGAGGGGTCTTTGATTAGATTACCTCTTAAGGTTTCTTTAGGGCTTTTGATTTGACGATGTCAGTAAGATGTGACTCAGGTTGAGGCCCAATCCCCTGCTGGGTCTAATATAAATGGACTAACACAGACATACAGGTACAGAAAGAGAGAGCTTTGTCACTTTTGATTCTGCCATGTGACAGAAAGAAGGCTCAAACAGCTGAGGCCCCAGAGAAAGATGAGCCATTTGCCTGATAGCTTCCAGCTGAAACTGGGAAGAAAGCAGACCAGCCAAGACTGATATAGGAGGCCTGGAAAGAAAGAAGCCTTATACCGAGAGAGGACAACAGGATTACTTAAGCATGAAGCCTTGAGAGGTTGGGCCCATGGAGCTCAAGTGGGAAGGGTGAGCCCAGAGGGGAAGGCTGAAACCTGGGCAGAGATCAACAGTCATCTTGCTTAACCATTTGGCAACATGCCAGGATCAACAACAGCAGATTTTGGTGAGAAAGCACCCCATATAGTTCCTCAAGTTGGACTGTTTACAGCCTTGGAACTGTAAGATTTTACCCCAAATAAATACCCTTTATAAAAGTCAACAGATTTCTGGTACTTTGCATCAGCAGCCCTTTGGCAAACTAATACAAAAGGGTAAACAAAATGTGGTATATACATACAATGGAATATTATTCAGCTGTAAAAAGGAATGAAGATTTGACACGTGAAAACATGGATGAACCTTGAGGCTCTTATGTTAAGTGACATAAACTAGACACAAAAGAACAAATATTGCATGATCTCACTGATATGAACTAAGGATAATGAGCAGACTCATGGAAGTAGAGTCTGGAAGATAGCTTACCAAGAGATAAAAAGGGAGTAGGGAGTGGTGAGCTGATACTTAATCTGTGCAGAATTTATAGTTTGGTTGATTGTATCAGTTTGGGAATGGATGGAGGTGACGAGGGTGCAGCAATGTGAGTGAAATTAATAGCACTGAAGTGTTAGTGTGAACCTGGTTGAAAGGGGAAGTTTTGGTCTGTCCATGAGGCTAGAAGGAAAGCTAGAGGATAAAATGGGTGACTCTATAAGTGAATGAATTCTGGGGTGGCTGAGGATTGTAATTAAGAATACAAATATAAGAATGTTCTTTCAGGATCTATAAAAAAGGTACATCACTAGTACAGGGTGTTGACAATAGGGTGATATAAGGGGGGGAGGGATGCACCTAAAACATTCTCCTATGGGTTATGAATGTGTTTGTGTTGTTATAGGTATGTTTTCTCAATAGATAGAGTACCATTCAGTTTTTGAGAATATCTTTTTTCCCACTTGTCCACAGAATAATGCAGCAAACACTTAGTCTATATATTGCAAAATAATTTATAGGGTATAGATTAGATAACCTACAAAAACACTGTCACCTATTTTTCAATTACTTGGCACAACTTTAAAACATTGTTCAGCCTTTTTAGTTCTCTCTCTTTCACTCTTAGCCAGCTGGCTGCTCCTCCACCCCCACATCCACTGAGGTCATTAATACTTTGTGCTAGTCCATTCTCCAGCTCATACTTGTAGAGACAACTCTTTCAGTTCTTTCATACTGAGAGTCAGGATCACTTCTTAGCCTCAGACCGAAACTGCTCTCTCTAATGCCCTTAAACTCAAATCAACTCTCGCTCCTGTGTTCTGCTCACCACTCTTGGACACACTGCAATTCTTCCCTCTCCTAAACCACTTTTCAAATTTTAATTATCATATCTGGATTCCAGCTAATTTTTTATTTAATCCCTAAATTCTTTATAAATTAATCATGCAATTTTCCTTCTTAGGTCCCCCAATATCACTCAAGAAGTATAAACTCATACTTTTATGCTGGTCAGATGATTTGGCTGAATTTTCCTTGGAAGAAAATACCTGGAAATTTAGATTCTTTAAAGATATTTTCATTCTAATTCCATTTAACTATGACTTGAAAATGGGTTCTTTCAGATAGAAATTTGAATTGTAACAGTTGCATAATAATTTTTACTTATTTACAAATAATTTTGATCATTCCTTATCACTTGATAAAAACAGGCCTGTTGAAATGACTCCACTGTCCAGCATATGGACCAAATTTATCTAATTGACTATTTTTATCTAAATATAATTAAGTGGCATAGTCTACCCAGAAGACAATTAAAACAAATCCTGGCAATTAATGAATACCCACGTTGGAATATGTTTTCTTTAAACTTTGTATCTTATATCCTAATAATTGAGATTTGTCAGTGATAATAGATAAATTTAATATTAAAAACTTCCTTCTTTAAGTACTCACAGACTTTTATTTCTCTTTTCCTTAAAAACAGTCTTAAATGTGAGGCTCTTAGAATCATAGTTATCAAAATCTATTGGTTTGATGGTGTGAAAGGCCAAATAGAAACTCCCTGGTCCTCTGATCATTTAAATAAAAAAAAAATTATTTAACTTTTTTTTTAGGCGGTACCAGGGATTGAACCCACGACCTTGTACATGGGAAGCAGGCACTCAACCACTGAACTACATCTGCTCCTCAGTGAGAATTTTTTTTTTTTTCATTTGTTTTGTTTTTGTTTTGGAGAGGTACTGGGGATTGAACCTGGGACCTCATACATGGGAATCAGGTGCTCAACCACTTGAGCTACATCCACTCCCCAATTATTCATTTATTTATTTATTTTAGGAGGTACCAGGGATTGAACCCAGAATCTCGTACGTGGGAAGCTGGTGCTCAACCACTGAGCCACATCTGCTACCAATAATTTACTTTTAAGAGTTACTATTTTTAACTCTCTAGTGTTGTCAGAATTAGTCTACTCACTCCATAGTTCCTGTGGTCCTCATTCACACTATGTCCTATATCAGCCTCCACTTGGTCCACCAACACCTGTCTTCTGTGGGCATGTTATTGAAATTAATCACTAATGAAAATTTACACAACTATTTTGCCTTTTCATGCCATAGAATGCCGATTTCATTTCCTAACCATAATCAGATCATCATTGCCTTCAAATCTTACTAGACCAGTCAACAAATTACAGATTTTCCTCCTCGTAGGTCTATTGGGTACAGGCATTTCTGGTATCAAATATCAAATCAATCAAATTCCAATTCAAGGAAAATAAGTCACACCAAGCATTTTTTTCCTAAGAAGAAAGGAATTAATACAGGGAATTAGGTGATTTCATTAGAAGGTCTGGAGGAATAGGAATCAGGAAGCTACCACTAGAATTATTGAATTGAAGGGTATGCTATTGTAACACAATCCAAGCTTCAAATAGGAGACACTGTTATCATCATGATACCCATATCTCCACAATCTGGCTTGCATGCAGAAACAGCAGGTAGAACATGTCTTCTGCCTTATTTTGGCTTTCTAAATCTCCTGTGAATACATTTAATTGGTGGAAACTAGTTCTCATTCCAAACCCAGCCTTCAAGATTATGGGAAATGTGGTTTTTAGCTTTCCGGCCTCTGCATTTGAGAAAAACATAAGAGGAAGGTTGAGGGATGCTGGCTAGAATTGACCATATCAATCATGACAGTGCTCTGTGATTGGTTATGATTTGTTTAAATTTTATAATTTTTCTTTTGTGCTGTCATCATCCTGTATTGATATCATAAATATGTTTTTCTCCTAAAGTAGATTAGGAAATTATCTTTTTTATGCTCTTCAGTAATTTACATTAGCTAGGACTTAATTGTCCATGAATGCTTGCTAGAATGGACCTGTAAAAGCCATCTGGTACTATATTAATTCTAAAGGTTAAGAAAAAAGAATATGGAGTTTGGTTTTGTGAGATATGAATAAACAATCAAGCATTTTTTCTCTTCGTCATTTTTTTCATTTATAAGGAGAACTTGATTATGTCATTTAACTAATCTGTTCATCTGTGTATCTTTCTGAACACTAGAGGAACAACTGAATAAGCAGTTGGAATTAGATGAGATAAAAGTGCCCAAAAAAGAACTTTTGAGAAGTACTGTTTCTATATCTTGTTGAGCTGTGTTTTTCTGTTCTTTTATTTTTGCGAATTTGAAATAAAGTTGTTTAAAAAAAAAGCCATCTGGGCCTGGAATATCTTTCTCAGGTGGATCATTAATAATTGTTTTACATTTTTATTGGTTATTAGTCTTCTCAGATTTTCACTTCTTGTGTTATATTTGGAAATTTATTTTTTAAGATAATGATTTATTTTATATAGATTTTTAAATATCTTGACATAGCATTGGAATATAATAAATTCCTGTGAATTTAAAATAAACTATATAATCTTTTAAGAGGTTTACTATTATATTTTTAAATTTAATAGAGTTATATATTAAATATTTTTCTTCTTTTAATTAGCTTAGTCATTGAGAAAACCTTAGTTTTATATATTTCACATACTCAAATTAATGCATCTCTGTTATAATCTTTATAAAATACATTACTATCTTCCAGTAATTTCTTCAGGATTACTTTGAGGTACTCCAGCTTAATATTGAATTAGTAGTTCTTAATATCTTGTATTTCTTGCCTACAACAAAGGAATGCAGAGCGATATTTTTTTTTTTTTTGAGTATAAGTTTGGGCATTACACAATTAGTTTGGAATGAGTATTCACATTCTCTTTACTTTCTGAATAGTCTGTAACTTTAGTTTTGATTTCCCAGTTGAACAAAAGTTTATTAAAAAGT
Source organism: Cabassous unicinctus (assembly GCA_029593785.1). Lineage (NCBI taxonomy): Eukaryota > Metazoa > Chordata > Mammalia > Cingulata > Chlamyphoridae > Cabassous > Cabassous unicinctus. Next base: position 13,524 of record JAQZBX010041481.1, on the reverse strand, counting down.
TGCAGTTCTCTAGCTCTTTAATTTAAATATAGAGTATGACATACAAATTCTTTTATTAATTTAAGAACTTAATACATTTTAATATTAATACATATCAATACTTTGATATTGATAAAATTAATCTTAAAATATTATTCTTCAGTATTAGCTAACACAATAAACAAGATTACATATAAATATATAAGCTTATAAATATGTAAAAATAAACACATTCTATTGTCATTTAATAAGATAATTTATATCATTGATATTAATTGATATTCATTAAAATCAATAAATTTCTATACATAAATGCACATATTAATTAAATATTGCACTTCTGTCACATAATCTAGAATGTAAGATTTATTTAGGTATTTATTGACATTTTCTTTGAGGCTTTAAACAAGTTGATTTTATAGATAGCCCATATGTATTTGAAAAAAAATCGAATATTTTCTTTATGTCTTTATGATGAAAAGTCATCTATGATCTATGGTTTCTTAATTCTTAGACACCGTATATTTTAAGATTCACATCTGATTTGACACGTATCTTTGTGAAAAAGTAATATATTCAGACACATTTTCATTATTTTATAAGTTTTGCATTTTTATGCTTTCTTGTTATTTTTCTCTTTTCCCTTACTTTTCTAGATTTACCAAGGTTTTTGTTGGTTGATTGGTTTCTTTTCTTCTTCTGGTTATTTAGTATTCATATCCTACTTACAGCTAACATTACATTTTCAACAAAACGATTATAATTTGTCAGTGTTAATAATTAGGTAACAACTATAATTACTAACCATCCTCAATAAGATTAATTTTACACACAGTTCTTCTAATATCTCCTTCCCCACACCCCAGATTTTGAAGAAACAATTGTAGCTTCAAACTGTCCCTAACTTTTTTCTTATATTAGGTCCAAATTTCAAGAATCTTCTTTTATTAATTTTATTACATGTCTGCCCAATATTTTTTCTAATGTTATTTATAAGTTTTTTGAGTCCTTTCAAAAAACTCATTGGCCACCATTTGAGAGTCAATATTACATAGACCTTACCATCAGGGACTCTGCGCCAAACCCGCCTGGATTACAGTGCTGATTACTTTTTCACTAAGTGACTGTGTCTTGGTTTCCTTGTGGGATGAATGGGGATAATATTAGAATTGACCACAACCTACCAAAATTGATTTTTGTAATGATTAAATGAGTTCATACACACAAAGGGCTTAGAACACTGCCTGATCCCTAGTAATAGCTACATAAGGGTTAGCTATTTTTACTGTTACTGTATATAACAGCTCTTTCTTGACCAAAATTATTACAATTATCTTGTATGAGTTCCTTCAGCATGTCTTTAGGTCTTTGTAAAGCCCTAAACAGTCATGGGGTTCCGGAAGAGATTGTTAGCATGTGGAACCCCCTTCTCCCTACTCTCTGCTGGCAGGGAAGCTTCATGGTCAACCCTGGGAAAAGGTAATCAGTGGCAGGCAACAGGGAAATGGTCATACACCCGTGTCACCTTCTTTGGCTCCAGGGAAGAAGCCCTTGCTACCTTCGTGTTTTGCAATATTAAGTAAAAGGCAGCTGAGTGTCTTCAGAGGGGGTTTTGAAAGGGAACGATTTAAATGTGCATCCTTAGATTTTCTTATGAACCCCCCATTTCCAGACAGAAACAGCTTTAGTTTCCTCAATGAGGGTAATGGGTGGTGGGGGTTGGGAAAGAGGAGTCCATTGCCTGTTTTACATATCCTCTTAACTTCCATGCCAGATCTGTATTTTTATTTTGAATTGCAATACCAGAGATTAAGATTGAACCAATATACTGCAACACAGACTGTTTAAAGGAACATATAGGAAACCTTAGTTTAAAGCTTCACAGTAATTATGTTCACAATCTCTTTATTAGACCAGAATTAACTGCTATTAGGTGAAAATTAGTTGCTTTAAGATGCAGATGTTGAGAATTTAGATTGGAAAAGATGCTCCTTTCATCTTTCATTTTCAGTACTCTTGAAAATATGACCCCAATGAAGTAGCTTCTGCAACACATTCAAAGGTTCTTCTAAATTCCCTTTCTCATAATTTCACTTCAGTTATACTAATAGAGTGAGAAAGAGGATGTCAAATAAGTGGCCCACATAGATTAGTCAGAAATGAGAAATGGGAACATTTCCCCCAAACTACATATATTTATTCTGGTTCTCTGTTAGCAGTTTTTTGTTGTTCTCTCTCATGCATGATGCTTGCTAAAAGTTAATTTGCAAGAAAAAAAAGATAGACAACATGTGTCTTATCTTTTGAAATTCATTAGAGAATTCTCCCCCTGATAATTTCCTCTCCATCAAACACTATATCCACGTTATCAACCAAAACACATTTATTGCCTTGATAAGCTCACTGAAAACAGCCTAGGTACTTTTCCATTTTACCCTGCTACTCCAAGAGACCCTGCACTCTGATAACTAATCTTCTTACAGAAAAAAAAAAAAGCAACGGGATTTCCTTAGAGACAATTCCGCTTCTTAGAGATAAGAATGGGTGATGCTTACTGATCAGAATGGGAGGAGATACAGAAACTTTCACTTAATCCTGTTCATCTTCAAAGCCCTTTACAAGTTTCCACAACAAATGAGGAGAAACTAGGTCTAAATCACTTGCACTAAGTGTACTTCTTAACTCACTTTGTGACTGTTAAGCTGAGGCAGGAGGAACTTTTGAAAATGTATTTCAGACCCATCCTTATAAAAATGTCTGTTTATATTTATGAACCTGACCCTCAATGTGCCTTCCTTGGAAGCATTAATCACTGCCAATTTCAAGGATTTTCTTTCTTTTTCCAGAGAACTTAAATAGGATGTGTAGGTTAAAAGTTTAAAATAAATGGACTTTTTAAATTTTCTTCACAAGATCATAACAGTCTGAAAAAGTAAAAAAAAAAAAAATGACCTTCAGAAATTATATTGTAGCTTATCACTGGACTTAGACATGGGCATAAAAATGATACTTATGCATGCAGACTCTGTCACTGTTGGAAGTACAGACTGAAGACACCTCTTTATTTATAGAGCAGAAAAATATTTTTGAATACCTGCTCTAGTAAAAGTTGTGGCCTTTAGGCAATAGAGCAAGGAAACTCCTCCATTTCTAGGCTTTTTTGCTCATCATCATGTATTTGCTTTCAATAGATACGTATTTGGTATTATTCAATAGATGAATTTTCACTTGAAAACAGGAGCCCAGCCAGAGGTTGACAGTGCAAGAAGAGCAAAATGGCCAAACAGCCCATTTCCAGTACAGCACACACACAAATACTGACCTTACAACCAGGCTGCCTCAAATTAGGTGGGCCATAGGAAACAATAACTAAAGTGACATTGGCCCAAGGAGTTTTAAGTAAACCTTTTTAAGTATTTATCACATGTGAATTTAACACATTCTTCAACCAACAAAAGTATATCCACTGTACCAACCACCATACCAGGCACTAAGGAGAACAGCCACACAACATCAGTACATTGCAGGGGTGATGCAGATAGGCTTTGCAGTCCAACAGATGGGGTTCAGTTTCATCTTTTTCACTTCTTTGCTGTATGTCTTAGTCTGGACTGAAGCTACTTTAGAAAAAAAGGAAGAATTCATTGAAAAGTCCACATGTTTCCAGAGCTCTCAGTCTCTCAGTACACCATTGCTTTCTGCTTCTAGATTTGATTGGTTAGACTGGCTTGTACCACATGGCTGAAAACATTGCTACTAGCAGAGTCTTTATTTGTTTCCTCTGATCTCCAATTTAAAACTCTGGTAAAGGGTTTATCATTGCATGATTTTAAGTCACGTACTGAAGTACTGATCTAAGAGACAACAGTCTATGTCTGGGAGTGGGAGGTGGGAATAGCAGGGTATTGTATTTTTAAAAACATGGCATTGTCAATTTGTACGATTAGGTTAGAATGATTTCTATAATAGAGGATGGTCACAAAGACTCATGTCAAAACCCATTCCATTTAGCTCCCTTTGTTGCAAATAGGAGAAAACCAGGCCCAAACTGGCTTAGCCAAAATTATATTTATGTCTAACATAACTGAGAAGTCAAGCAATATGCCAGGCTTTAGGTTCACTTTGACAAATGATTTCACATGATATCTTTAGTTTCCAGTTTCTCTCTCTTCATCTCTTGATTTTATTTCCTCTATTTTGGCTTCTCTCTTCAATAAACACTCCCATCCTGGTTTCAAAATAGCTGTAAGAGTTCCATCCTTTATAGGCCGAAGTCTACCCTTTTCTAGTAGCGCCAATGGAAACTGAAATATTCATGCTGATTAGATTGACTTCAGTCATCTTTCAACATGTGAAACAAATGGTGTGGCTAGGATAATGGCATGGTTTAGATTGGTTTAGACTTGAGTCAGGTACTTAACCAGGGAGCAGAGATGAGGACCCCCACTGAGAAAATAGTGAAATGTTTCTGAGGAATTGATCCTCATATAAAAATTGAGGTTATTGCCAGAAAATGGGTAATGGAAGCTGGAAAAGAAGTAAACAAATGTCTAAAAATAATGTCTTATGAAATGGAGTAATAGGCAAAAGGTGAAGTAGCTGCTCTAATAAGAGACTTTTCAGAAGTAAACACAGCACTACTTTGGTGTCAGGTGACCTGGTTGGTCATATCAGCATATTCTCCACTCATTGTTTTAGAATTCCATTTAGCATCAGTACATGGAGGGATCTAGGAAACACAGCTTTATGTTGGTAAAAACAAAGGTGTGTGATTTGAATAGAGTCACAAATAAGATGTTCTAGAAGTATCAGTAGTGAGAGGTGCCCCTAAAAAGCCTCACAAGGAATACCAAAGGAGCACAAGAAAGGACTGTTCAAGAACTCATGAGTTACCTCTGATATTCTCAAAAATTACCAACTTCAACGGTCAAAAACGATTACCTGAGTTTCTGAGGTTGCATCCATAGCTTGGGGAAGCCCCCAGAAACTGGTTGCAACTACCAAACAACAAACAAACAAAAAACCAAAAACACAAATACACAAATGTAAAGTGTATTAGGGACAGACAAAAAAATTACAGTGGGAGAGAGGGAACAATATAGAAGTAAGGAAAAAGAGGGAAGTAAGTTAAATTCAGTCAGAGTTTTATATTGCAAGGGAGAAAATGAACTTAGCCTGAATACTGCTCTTGAGGAATTTATAATCTAGAAGTAAATATAGAGTGCTTACTTAAAAAGCTAAAATACAACGTAAAAAGCAATGAGAGTACCTTACATTCTTTTGAGAATTTAACAAAATAATAAAAGTATGTACAGTATTTTGCACATTACTTGGCACACAGATGAGGCTCAATTAATGGTGGTAATTACTGTTTAAAAAATGAAAATGACAATCATAAACAAGTCACATTAAAAAATAACTATGAGTTTTTTAGATGAGAGACACAAAGAAGGAAGCAAATTTCTGGTATATGAAAACAGCCCAATGGCAGAAATTTCAGAGCATTTTCATCATTGAGTTGATCAGTTTAGCTAGGGTGAAGGTATGGATGAAAATGCCTTCTTAGTAGCTTATAATGTGAGGTGACAAAATAATTCAAAGATGGTAGTTTCCCAGAATGCCTAAAAGTGTAGTGTTATGGGTTAGGAATACATGCTCTGGGTAATGAATATCAGAACTGATGACAGGCATGCCAAGAATGTGCCATCCCAGGTCCAGAATGCATGCATACAGGGTGGAAAATGAGCCTGAATAGAGGGTATGAACGAGATGATAAAGGGCCTTACATGCCATGCTGAGAAATGTGATCTTTTTTCCACAATTAACAGAGAGATAGCTAGGATTTTTTTGTAAGAAGGTATTATAAATCTACTTTAGAAACTCTGGGAGCATGTGTAAGGCAGACATAGAAATTTATTTAGGAAATGATTACCATGATCCTGCTGAGAGTAGTGATAAGGCTTCTAATAGGATTATATCAGTAGGAACGGAAAGAGAATGGTTGAGAAAAATGATTCCAAAATACAATGACTAAATCATATTGCAAGTGGGAAGTAAGTGATAAGATAAAAAAAAAATTGGTGATTTTTAATTTGGGTTTTGAGGGGGAGGTAATAGAAATCATAGGAGAAAAAATTTTGGAGAGTAGAAAGAGGAAATTTTGGTTTGATACTTTTGAGATAAAAGTGTCAGTGGAACATTCAGTTAGAGACATTCAGCAGATATTTTAAAATCCCAGTCTTTAGCTCTAGAGAAAGGTGAGATCTATAGATAAAAACTCTGGAATTTTCCACTTATCAGAATTAGTGAAAAACATGGATTTTTTTTACTTCTAGCTAAATGAGGCATCCAAAATTACTGTATTGGCCATAGCAATGGAAGAAAAGTTAGAGCCACCCTTTTAACGAATATCCTATACTGTTGCCCATCTTGAACAGATAGGTGCTGGTTTCCAAAAAACAAAATAAATTTATTTAATGGAATTTGCATATCAGTGAAAACTGGGAACAACCTACACATAAAGAGAGAAAAAGCAATCTTTTGATTGGTAGGGAAAGAAACAATGAAAATAATGCAAAGTAAGTGATTTGTATTGAGAAGCTTTGTGGGAAAGATGAGTTTTGAGCTCTGAGTCTTTGAGGTAAAAGTAAAATTTAATTATAAACTTAGTTCTAGGTGAATGAACAAGACATGTCCATAAGACACTGTGCAACTTTGTAAATGTGCTTGTAAAAGATGTCTATAGAAAACTGCTTTTCTCTGGGGTTTCCAATCAAAAATGCAGTGTTGATTCATTTAAAATGTTTAAAGTATTCATTGACTATAATATAAATTATAACCCATGGTTAGTGGCAATGCTTCAATATGTGTTCATCAATTGTAACAAATGTACCACACTAATGAAGGATGTTGTTAATGTGGGAAAGTGTGGGAGGGGGAAGGAGTGGGGCATATGGGAATCCCCTATATTTTTTATGTAACACTTACGTAACCTAAAGTTTCTTTAAAAAAAAAAAAAAAAAAGTTCATTGACTTCAGCTTCTGGCCAGGATGAAATAAGTAATGCAGAACTTATTCTTCCAGTGTTATAAACTATAGAACTGGACAAAATGTATGAGGCAGTAGTTGTTTTCAGGCATTGAACAATAAGCAGTTCAGGACTTTCTGAAAAAAAGAGAAAGAAAGGAGGTAAGCCCCACATTCATTCAAGCTTTCTACCCAGGGGCAGTTCCCCAAACTTCACAAAGGAAGGTGGGACCCAAGCAGTGAATGGAAGACATGAGCTTGAGGGTGCACTTATTAAAGTTCAGGGCTGCTAAGCTGAGGCTCTGTGCCAAAGGGGAGCGATCTTCACAGAGGGGGCTCCCTAGAGGTCTGCCTGCAGATCCCCTGTGAGTTTGTGGGTGAGGTCTAGGCTGCACATATTCAGGGCAAGACTCTGTGAGGCTCAGCAGAGAGTGACTGCACTGGGACATTTCATGTGCATGGATTGGAAGACGAAATATTGTTAAGATGTCAATTCTACCCAAAGTGATTTATGGATTCAGTGTCATTCCAATCAAAATTCCAACAACCTTCTTTGCAGAAATGGTAAAGCCAATCATCAAATTTATATGGAAGGGAAAGGGGCCTGAATAGCCAAAGCCATTTTGAAAATGAAGAATAAAGTTGGAAGGCTCACACTTACCAATCATAAATTTATGACAAAGCAGCAGTAATCAAAACAGCACCAGGACAGAAATATAGGCCAATGGAATCAAATTGAGTGCTCAGAAATCAACCCTCACGTTTATGGCCAAAAGATATTTGACAAGGAGGCAAAGACCACTCAAATGGGATAGAACAGTCCCTTCAATAAATGGTGCTGAGAAAATATGTTGGGTTGTATATATGGTAATAGAATAAAACCTTTTAAAAATCCATGAAATTGTACTATACAAACAGTGAACCCTAAAATAAACCATGGGCTGTAGTTAATAATACAATTATAAAAGTGTGCTTTCATCAATCGTAACAAATGGACCACACCAATGCAAGGTGTAAATAATAGGGTGGACTTTCAGAATCCTGTATTTTATGCATGATTGTTCTGTAAACCCACATTTCTCTAAGAAAAAAAAAATTTTTTTTAACCACAATGAGATAGCATCTCAAACTAACACCACTACCAAATTTTGGCATGGATGTGGAAAAACTGGAACACTCATGCATTGCTAGTTGGGAATGTAAAACGTTACCTCCATTTTGGAAAAAAGCTTTGTAAGTTTCTTATAAAGTTAAACATAAAGCTATACTACTATCTAGTAATTCCAATGGTAGGTATTTGCCCAAGGGAAACAAAAAATATATTTATAGCACTTTATAGCCCCAAACTAGAAAGAATCTGATGAACTAATGACTACCATAAGAATGTGAAAACAAATTGTTGTATTTTCATGCAATAATATATTACCCATAATAAAAGTAAAGTAGTAATAAAAGTAATAAGATGGATATAGTTAAAAAATCTGTGGAGTGATAAAAGCAAGATATATTGAATGACTCCATTTAGATGATACTCAATAGCACATAAAATTAATCTATGGCTATAGAGATCAGGGCATTGTTGTTGCCTATGGCAAGTGAGGACTGACTCTTAAGTGGACAGGAAGGAACTTGCTTGGTGATGGAATTGTTCTATATTTTGTTTAGAGTGTTGGTTACCTGGGCTATGAATCCGTCAAAACTCATTGAATTGTATGTTAAAGATCTTCACGTTTCACTCTATGTAAATTTTAAATAAAAGCCTCTAGTAAGTGCAAAGCATTATAACAGCCATTATGAGGGATTTAAATAACAATGAGATGTCAAGTATAAAGAGGATATATCAATGGTTAAAATGTGATTTTGTATGCAAATAGTAAAGACATCAAAAGCTTTAGTAAATCACTCTTTTGCTATTAGCAAAGGTAGCTTTTTTTAAAAAAAATTAGAGCAATTAGACATTTACAAGCTAGAAAAATTACTCACTTTTTAAACCGATATAATAATTAAATGTTTTGTAAAAAATATATATTTATATATATAAACTCTCTAATTTAACTCATTTACTTTATTGTTTTAACCAAATTCTTCTTTTTTTTTTTTTTTGTTGTTGTTTGTTTAAGTGTATTGACTTTTAAATTCTTTCTTACCACTTAATGTTTTCTGTACCTGGCATTTTCTAGGCCTCCAGAAACTCTTCCTAAATTCCTAAAGGTAGCTTCCCTTCCTTCTTTCTCTTCACTCTAAGAAGAAAACTGGTCACTTCCATCTTAACGAAAGAGTAGACATTAAATTGTCTTTTCAGCATTCTCAATTAGATCTCTGAATACCAAGCATCCCTGCTGTTTCCCTCTAATGTCCTTGTCTCTTCCCTTTCCTCTTGGCAAAACAGAAAGAGACCAATATTATGCAGCAGCATGAAGCCTCTGGTCTGAATGAAAACTCTGTGATTGTCTTTTTCCAAACATCAAGTTCTCTGCCAGACAGTTTCTAAATTGCCTTAAGCTCCCCTCCCAGTGGATATGCTGGATGCTTACTAATTAATTTGAAGTGAATGGGCCCTTAGTAACTCTTATTCACAGAATTAAATCTCAATGCTCCGTAGAACTGAAAAAACTATATCTTCCAACAAGAGTATAACATTTTACAACCTGGATAAACTTTGTGAGCAGATATAAAATGGTTTCTACAAGCAGAAAGCTAAACCTAGCTATTATAAAAACATATTACAAAGACATGAATGGGAGAAATTATTTGATGGAGAACTTCAGGCATTAAACTGAGCCATTTAATTTAATATAGGTTTTAAGTTCCTATTACATGTAGTAACAAAATGAAGATAGCTTTTGATGACAGTGCATGTGTCTTTTCTGAGAATCTGGAGTACTCATTTATTATTTATTTTTATGTAGGTGGTCTTCAAATTTGGGGGAATAAAATTAGATTCTAAAAGAAGAAAAGCCTGAATCATCAGTTTAGAAGATGATAAAAATAATGTTAGGTGTGGATGAATGTTATAAAAGGGCATTAATATCAACTCTGTTCTTACTGAAAAATAAATTATATAAAGCACCCCTCTATCATATCACATCAAAGGGAAGATGAGTCACAGCTGGGAAAGGGCAGAGAAAAAGGCCATGAGACCCCACCTAGAAACCCCCGAGGGAAGGCAGCTACTAAGAACAAAGCCAGAGAGACCCCACCGAGACCTGGCAACAAGGTCCCATTTGGAACTCCCTGGGCTCAAGAGGAAGTCCTGGATAACTCCAAAAAAATGTCTCATCATTTGTCCCCTGAGAGCTAATAGGTGGGGATCAAAAGGCAACCAATCAGTACAGCAAACAGCTGGGGCCCCTCCCCAACATTAGGAAAGGGGAAGAGTAAAGAATAGCTTTAATAAAGGCAGCCCCCAGGCCCCAGGTGCTCCTCTTTGCCTGGAGGATATCCGCTTCCACGTCTCGGGTGTGTACTTCTCTTTTCTCTTGTTTTTCAAAGAAAAACTCTTTTTACTAGCCTAACTCAACTGGCATATTCTTAAATTCTTTTATGTGACATAACCAAGAACCTAGAGGAATCCAGCACCTTCTGACTTCATCTGATGAGCCAGCCAGGAGATATAAAGGCAGGTAACTCTCCCTGACACCTGGCAAGGACTGGTGAGTCTAAACTTTTAATTACAGCCTGTCTGTGCCCTCATTAGATTGTCCACCATCCCCTTCTGCCATTTTAAACATGTTCCTGGATAGCTCCCACAAGACATAATCTCAGTCTGCCCAGAATTCCAGCTCCCTTTTCAGAGGTGGCAGGGGTGAGCCCCCATGCCGTGTAGACCCAAGGAAGCTCTGGGTGACTGGTGAAACCATCCTTGAGACCTGAATAGGCATGTGGCCTAAGTCATGCAGGAGTCCACTGGCAGCCTACCAGGCCCTCTCTGTGAGTTCAGAATGGCTATCACCCTCTGTAGCATTTCCTTAGGCCACCTGTTAACTCCTTTTGATTAGTAGCACCTTTAATCTTCCAACTACTGCTGTCTTCATTGTGGGGTCTGTGAGAAGCATTGGAATGCTGCAGAAACTGAAAATGCATTTGTTAGTGAGGGATTGGTCCCACCCTTGGTAGCACCAGAGGTTTTATTCCTTCTCAGTCCAGGGATTGCCTCTGGGGTCCCCGAGGCTGTTTATTGACAAGCCACAGAACAATTAATCTCTACTCTTTTATTGGGCTTTTAATGTCTGGTTTAACTGGGGAACTCTGTACTTGGGAGTGGCCATGAGATGAGCTCTCTCATGGCTACTTCCTAAGACCCCTGCAAAATTAGGCTAAAAGAAAGGTCCACAGTCCCTTTCCTAGGGAGAAAGCCTGGCTTGGAAACTTCAGTCTGGGAGCTGGACCCAGATATTGCCCAAGGCCTCTAAGGCTCTGGGGATGCCCAGAGAACAAAGACTCCCAATTCCTGGAAAAAAAGGGTTGGTGAATAGTGTTCCCAAACTCCAGGATGCTGGGTTGGCAAGCAATCCGTTCAGTCAGGGCTAGCAATGGGATGCCACCAATACTGATAAATGTGTGTTTATCCTCCCCTAAGATAATGGGCAGCTCTTCCAGCATTACAGCATACTCCTCATTGAGGTGTCTTCTCAGAAACTGAGATGACTTGCCTATTGATGGTCTAAAAAGGAAGATGCTTGTCTCTCTCTGTAACACCACGTGGCCACAGTATAAGTTAAAGAATGGCCAAGAATTGCTGCTAAGTGGGACCCTCAATTTAAACCCATAATTCAGCTAGCCCTACTGTGTAGAAGGGAAAGAAAATGGGTATAATTTCCCTGTATCCAGCTTTTTATATCCCTATATCAGAATAAGAGCCTAAAATTAACAAAATTATTCACCATAATCAATTGGGATTTATTACAGTATGGAAGCACTAGAAAAAAAAAAAATCTGGTTCTTCGAGAAGATCAATAAAATTGACAAACCCTTAGCCAAACTAACAAAAAAAAAGAGAGAACAGATGCAAATACACAAATTAAGAAATGAGGAAGGGGATATCACTACTCCCCTTCCAAAGAAGTAAAGAGTATCATAAGAGGATACTTTGAAAAATTATATGCCAACATGAATGATAATTTAGAGGAAAAGGACAAATTCCTAGAAACTCACAAACAGCCTACATTGACAAAAGAAGAAATCGATGAACTCAACAGTCCAATTACAAGCAAAGAGATAGACTTAGTCATCAAAAACCTCCCAACTAAAAAGAGCCCAGGACCAGATGGCTTCACAGGTGAATTCTACCAAACATTCTGGAAAGAGCTCACACCAATCCTGCTTAAGCTCTTCCAAAAAATAGAAGTAGAAGGAACATTGCCTAACGCATTCTATGATGCCAACATTACCCTAATACCAAAGCCAAACAAAGATGCCATAAGAAAGGAAAATTACAGACCAATTTCTCTCATGAACCTAGATGCTAAAATTCTCAACAAAATACTTGCTAATCACCTTCAATAACATATCAAATGAATTATACACCATGACCCAAGTGGGTTTCATCCTGGGTATGCAAGGATGGTTCAACGTAAGAAAATCAATCAATGTAATATACCACATAAACAGATTGAAAGAAAAAAAACACATGATCATTTCTAGAGATGCAGAAAAAGCATTCGACAAAATAAAGCACTCTTTCCTGATAAAAACACTGCCAAAGAAAGGAGTAGAAGGAAACTTTCTGAACATGATAAAGGGTATAAATGAAAAACCCACAGCTAACATCATCTTCAATGGTGAAATCTTAAAAGCTTTCCCTCTAAGACTGGGAACAAGATAAGGATGCCCACTATCACCACTCCTATATAACATTGTCTTAGAAGTACTTGCTCTAGCATTGAGGCAAGAAAAAGATATAAAAGACATCCAAATTGGAAAGGAAGAAGTAAAAATTTCACTATTTGCAGACAACATGATCCTATACATAGAAAACCCTGAGAAATCTAAAACAAAGCTTCTAGAACTTATAAAGGAGTTAGTAAAGTCACAGGCTATAAGATGAATGCTCAAAAATCAGTAGCATTTCTGTACAATAATAATGAGCAATCTGAGGAGGAAATCAAGAAAAAATACCATTCACAATAGTAACTAAAAGTATCAAATACCTAGGAATAAATTTAACTAAAGATGTAAAGGACTTATACACAGAAAACTACAGAACAATGTTAAAGGAAATCAAAGATTTAAATAAATGGAAGAATATTCCCTATTCATGGATAAGAAGACTAAACATCATCAAGATGACTATCCTACCCAAACTAATCTACAGATTTAATGCAATCCCAATAAAAATCAACACTGTATTTTTTAAGGAATTGGAAAAACTAACTACAAAACTTATTTGGAAGGGTAAGAGGCCCTGAATTGCCAAAGACACATTGAAAAGAAAAATGAAGTTGGAAGCATCACACTACCTGACTTTAAAACATACTACAAAGCTACAGTGGTCAAAACTACATGGTATTGGCACAAGGA
>JAQZBX010041480.1:0-22335 GCA_029593785.1 Cabassous unicinctus | reverse complement strand
GGAGAGAGGGTGGTCTATGATGTGAAATGTGGTCTATGCTTGGTGGCAAAGCCCCAGGATGTGTATATCCATTGTGGGTGATGTCCCACACTGATGAAGGATGTTGGTGTGGGATGTTGTGGGAGGTGTGGGAGGTGGGGAACATGGGAATCCTTGTAATTTCTGAGTAATAATTAGGTAATCTAAGCACCTTTAAAAAAAATATATATATATATATATAAAATAACATTTATGTAAGAAAATGCACATATATGCATATGTATTTATATATCATTTTACAAATATTGGTATGTACTGTGAAAAATCTTGATTTTTATGAACAATAAAAAAAAATATGGTTAAATCTCACAAAGATAAGGTTGAGCAAAATAATAATAGGCTGGTGAATCCTGTGTTTTTTGCACGATTGTTCTGTAAACCCACAACTCCTCCAATTAAAAAAAAAAGATACATCATTTTTAAAAAAGAAGCCAGACATACAAGGCTAAATATGGTACAACTCCATGCATATAAAGTTAAAAAAACTGACCAAACTAACCGATGCTGCTGGATAGATAGTGGGGCTCCTTGGAGAAAGGGAAGCACCCGGAGGGGAGCCTGCCTGGAGGTTTCCAGGAGGCTGGCTGCAGGATGGGTTCACTTGGTGGAAATTCACTGGGCAGCACCGTTAGGATATGTGTACTCTTCTGTGTGTTAAAATCCGATAAAAAGTTTCACAAAAAGGGGTGCCTTGCTTTGGAGATTTCAGTTTAAGGAGAAGGGATTATCTAACAGGTGGTTTTTAAACGTTCGGTCCTCGTATCCATGTAAATGGGGTCATCAAGGTCATGTTTTCTGGATTCCAGGACAATCAGGTTCAGCAAATTAAACCATTGCATCATGTGGTCAAACCCGCCAGCGCGCAGCCCCAGCGCTACCCGTGCTAGATCCAAATCCACAGGCCTAGAAACAGTCACTACTAGTAACATCAAGAAGCAAACAGCGGAGGCATTGTCTCATCAATTTAAAGGAAGCAGAAGAATAAAAAATGATAAGGATGGGGGCAGGGAGGGCTATCTCTTAGCAGCTTCAGAGTAAAAACAGTGGACCTCAGTTCCTGCCAAGTGTTAGGTGGAAATTCATCACCCCTCACCACCTGCCAGCACGGTCAGCTCCACCGCTGATTAGCAGAGAAGCTAGTAATGATTAACTGGCTGATCCATACAATGGGAAGGCCACAGACACCGAAGGTTTATCGCTTGGGAGTTCCACACTCAAAAGCTTTAAGTCATGCATGGTGTTCAGACAAGGAAGTTTGCAACTGTTAATATGCTTCAAAATCTGGATTCAGGGTTACTTCCTGTAGTCCAGTACAACGCTTCCCAACTGCTCCTCACCTGGAGAGAAAAAAAGTGTTTGAATTGAAAAAAAAGAAAAGGCAAAAACGGATCCGAGGTGGATTCCTAGAAAGTATTTCTTGTTAGGTGTTTCCGTAAATGCATTTAATAGATTGCTTGCAGAGTATTAATTCCTTGTAAAGGGCAAAGAATGAAGGCAGTGTTGGAACTACACTAAAAAAAGGTAAACAGAAAAATGTAATCCAGATTCACAAAAACTCTTACTTATCCATGTTGTCTCAATAACACTTACATTGTTCCTGTACAAATTGTGGCTTATAACCCATACTTCCAAGTTCACATCAGAACTGCTTTAATCAGGCATTGGGTTTATGGCCGTTCTGATGGAGAATGGTTTACATTTATCTGGAACTGATGCCTTTCGTAGCTGCTTCACAGATACTGTCGTACTTGAGGCCTCCCACACCTGCTCCCGGCGTTCTACTTCTGCGGTTCTTTCATTTAGCAGGTGTTTTTGAGCATCTTCTGCAGCCCAGGCCCTGTTCTGGCTGCTGGGGACACAGATGGCGAATAAGTCAGTTTCCCTCCAGGCCTAGTGGAGCTGAAGTTCTTGCTGTGTCGTGGGGCAGCCATCCCCTCTGGCACCGGCTTTTGGTATTTACAAAATCCCTCCTAACCCTCCCCATCAGCTGCCAGCTTCCAACCTTTTCTGGACTTTGGATATTACAGCGAAATCCTTTAAGATCAGCTCTGATCATTTCACACTATCCCTCTAGCCTCCTTTCTGTCCCCCATTCCACAAAATGATAAAACCAAACAATACAAACGTATAAATCAATACCCCACCAAGCAACAAGTAAAACACCTTGAATGAAATAAAGGGCAAGTCCAGGATCTTTCCAGAAATTACTCTGAATTTCTTTCCCGGGGTCCTACAAGGTACTTTGTGTCCTGTCTGGGTCCATCTGTACCACTCTGTGTCAAAATGATCCCCCCTCCCTGTTTGTCTTTTTTTAACTTGTGTCTTCTTATTGGAAGGCCCTTTCCCTCCCTTTCTGACTATGAAAATTTGCCCATTCTCCAAGCTCCAAGGTCAAATGACACCTTCTCCATGAAACCAGTGTGGTAGAAATAGAGGCCAGGTGGATTCCTGGCCTCTCCTCCCAGCTCTGAGTTCAGTGACACCATGTGGGTGGATTGAAATCAGCCAGGCTGGGAGTATTTACACGGCAGGAGTCCATGGACGGTACAAACAAGAGTTTGGTTCAATGTTTTGTTCATTATTTAGACTTAAGAAAGTGTTGCAGAAATGTTAATATCACAGATTCAACTTAAAAGTGTGCTGTGTCTATAGCGATTATAATGTGACAGCACACTGATTTGAGGACTTTTGTTCCAGCATTTGAAAACTATTGCCCAATTCTGTAAAAAGGCCACATGGTACCTTGAGGAACAAATGAAGTTCCAGCAAAAGTCTTCATTGTTTCACTCTCATTTTCTTAGATAACACCAACAAAATTGTTACTCGTTTCATCAGTGAGGTGAGTGACTTCATTGTTGAATCTGACAGTAAACAAGAATTGACCTGCAGTTGGATTTTCTAAAATCATAGTTGACTAGCAACCATAGGTTGGCTATGGATGCAAGAATTCAGCCAAAATCAACAAAAGCATTCTGTGAGAATCAATCGACTATACGGAATTTACACTAAAGAGTATTGTAGGTTTTATTGTTATTTATAAATTATGTGCTACATGTCCATTAGATTAGTAAAATGCCTAAAAAGGTGTATTTATATGTATTTTTTGTATATTATGTTTATATATATATGTTATATACACATACATGTGTACAGAGCATAATAAGCATACTTCTTTCCAGAGGGCCAGTTGTCAGACATTTACCAAAATGCCACTGCCTGTGTGCAGATGCTTACCTGCTCACCTGATTAACTGCCAGGGTGGCTTCTAGAATCCTCCCTGTACCACCAATTCAAACTTAGCATCTCACCAGCTCTTTCTACCTGCAATCTCTTCCTGTGGCTATTTTTGGTTTCCCTCAGACCTTGTTCTTCAATCGCTTTGATCCTGTGTGCATTCTTATTCTAAGGAAATCCTTAAATATTTGTTCTTTGTTACATAAGCTGTCTAAGCCTTAGTTTCTCGATCTGTAATATGGAAACGATATTAGTATCTTCCTCCTAGGGTTGTTGGCAGGGAAAATGAGATACCTGTGAAGCTCTTGGCACACTACCTCTGGTATACAGCAATAAAATTAATCAATATTGAAAATATTTATTGAGTGCTTATTATATACAACTCTTATTCCAGACTCTCTACCTGCAATATCTGTTCACTCTTCATGGCCATCCTATGAGTGGGTTTGTGGCATCCCCCATGTTACAGATGAAGAATTCAAGGTTACACAGTTAGGAAACATGTCCAGGGCCCACAGTTGGGGGTACTCAATAAGCCGGTGTTAAAAAGATAACATGAAAAAAATGTTTTCAGTGTGACCCCCTTCTCTACTATTTTTCCCTTTTTTTTTTTCTCCAGTCACTTGTCTTTGTTCTTCCACACTCTCTTTCCTGTTGCTTCTCTCTTCCCTCACCTCAGCTTCATGCTCCTCGAAGGAAAGAGAGAGGAAACCTCAGACAAGGGTCTTCTTTGTTCTGTGAATATTCCTCTTTCTTTGGTGCCCCCTTTGCAGTTTTATTGCCTTTGATTGTTTTGATATGTCTTCAAACTTGCAGAAAAGTTGCAATAACAGCAGAAAGGAATATGATATGCCATTTATTCAGGTTAAAGAATTGTTTATATTTTGCCCCATTTGCTCTGTGAACTTTTCTCTCTCTGCTGCTTATGGCGCCAGCCACCGGGTTGATGCTGCCAAGCTGCCCAGGCCAAACCAGCCACTAGAGCAACATTTCTTCACTTCCTCTCCATGTTCTTGTACATAAACTGAGCACCTCCTTCTTTTCTAATTGCAATTGCCCTCCTTATGTGTTCACAACAGACTCATATTAACCATACGTTTTAATGGTTTTCATGAGAGTTACCCGGCTTCCCAGAGGATCCATGGAACACACCTTTGACAGGTATCCACTCTGGACTCTTGTGTCCAAATGTGTCTCAGAAACTAGATATTTAAGGCTTTTAAAAGATACCATTGCGTATATTTAATAATACCCCCTGTGAGCTCTGGGGAAGCAGTCTCATAATCCAACACAAATATTTCTGCAGCAAATACGTGCAGGATTAAAAAAAAAAAGACTTTATATCTTCTCAGTTCATTTCGTGTCAGTTTTAGCCACCAATTAAATTTTGGTGCCAAAACTTCAGTGATCAGAGCATCTAGCTTTTTGGAATTGCATGTAAAAGATCTGAGACCCTATTACTTTTTTTTTTTTTTTTTTTTTTTTTACATAGCAAGAGATAGGTGCTAGATAAGTACTTTAGTGAATTATCAACTGTATGGCATCTAAATTAAATAGATCAATTTTAGTAAATAAATTAATTTTAAGTAGCAGAATTAAAATTATAAGAATCTCAATAGGACTTAAAATAGCAGGATGTTGACAAATTTTTTGGACGGGGCATATAAATACTGCCCACCCCACTCCCCACACCTGAGGATAATTTAAGTCTTTAAGATGATAAGCAAAGACTGATGCTTTCTCTCTCACCAAGAAAGGCTTCTTTGAAGTCAGGGAATTTAGGACTCAGCTGTAATGAACTTAGTGACCTTCCAAGATAGCAGGATACATTCTAACCATTGGGACAATAGGCTGGTTATACATTCTATATGAAAGAATAGGTTGGTCTAGGCGCCAACTAGCTAAGTCCTTCCAATTAATTCACTTAATAGCCAACAATATGATCTTCTTTCTAATAACACAATGGTTATCAATGAAAAGGACCAGCTTCCCAGATGTATTTTACACCTCTTACGGTTCCTAAATGAACAGAGTAACTACTTCCCATTTAACGGCCTCAAATGAGACCTCTTTTCCCTGAAACTTTAATTTGTTGTATTTTCTGCAAGTTTCCATCCAACATGAGATTGGACTCTTCTCAAATGATTTCATGCATGTTATTCATTCATGACATCATCAAGAATTTTGTTTCTTGAGCTGAGTTGGTACTAAATACACACTTATGATTGGTTGTA
Source organism: Cabassous unicinctus (assembly GCA_029593785.1). Lineage (NCBI taxonomy): Eukaryota > Metazoa > Chordata > Mammalia > Cingulata > Chlamyphoridae > Cabassous > Cabassous unicinctus. The sequence continues at coordinate 16,828 of JAQZBX010041480.1, read as the reverse complement.
ACAAAACTAAGGGAAAATGTGCAAATTGAAGTTGGGATGGACTTTCATAGTTACCCCAGATATTTAAAGGTTTTGTGACAAATCTATTGTCGCATATAAATCATTATTGGAGTTGAGTAACATGCCCATTTTAAAAAGACTGAGAAAATGAGAGTTTAAACAAACTGCCACTCATAAAGCAAATCAGAGGGCATCAGCCAGACGATGTCACGTTTTAAAGCTTCCAACTTAAATAATAAATTGCACAATGCGTGGTTATGCTGTGCTTAAGCCAGGAGACTGAGGTCGGAAGAGTTGAGCGCATCTAGAATTAGGCGTCCAGCATCCCTATTGCCTCGGCCAGAGGCAGCGAGGTCGGCTCCCATGCAGTTGCCTTATTTATTTTTTTTAAGATGCGCCTGCATCCCCTGCACAAAGTGGCAATATCTGCAGCTGCTAGCCTGCCAATGGATGGACGGTCTGATGTGAGTTTTATCAACGAAAGTACCACCTCCTCCACTAACAATAGAGGAAGCTTCAGGATTTGTGAGGGACACCTGGACAGGCAGCAGGACCCATACGAGGCTGCTTGCAGAAGAAGAGGTGATGCCTGACAGTGCCAGCCAGCAGGCGAGAGAGGCAACCAAGAGGAAAATGCCCAGATGTGCTCCCAGAGGTAAGCACATTCGGAGGACTAAACCCGAGGCGGAAAGGCCAGGTGTGGGTGTGAGGTAGCTGCAAACTGGAATTATTAAATTTTTTAAGCACCGCTTCCCAGCTCAGACATAAAATTACATTTAAATTTCCTGCCTCTGGGCAATCAAAAGAAGCCAACCGAAAGAAATGTGCACTTCAAGGCTGTAAATCTGAAACTTCCTAATCCCCCGAAAGTCCACACTAGACTTCTTGCCTCCATGGAAACAACAAAGCATTCAGCCAACTGATTGGCCTCCAATGAATTTTAGATAAGACAGCTTGGAAGGGAATGGATGTGATTTTAATGCAGAAGAAAGCGCTGGAAGGGAGGTCCGCTTGGTTCATATTTGAATAAAGCAAACAAGGCAGACGAAAGGCTGACAGCTGTAAATGACATTGTCAGTACAAAAATTATCAGCCAGTTTACAATCTGTTTGCTTATGTTGAACAAACAGACTGTGTGTGGCATCCTTCGGCCTCGTGAATGGCAGAAATACTTGCAGGCTTCAGAAAAGCTATCTGCTCTCCTGCAGCCCGGCCACAATTAGATTGCCATTTGACAGCCACACTGAAAGGAAACTGTGTCCTCCGCCTCTCCCCCACACCCCCTCGGCCCTTTGCTTTCTCCTTCCCTTTCTTTCTTTTTCTTCAGCTTCTTCTTCATAAGACAAGCACCAAAGTTGGGTAGAGACACTCGCCTTGTTGTATCAATGGCGTGAATTATGTTAGTTCTGTTGCTCGATCAAGTCGTTCACTGATGTGTCTGACATTCCAAGTGGGAGATCTTCAGTAACCTAGCAAGGCTCAGCGCCAACAGTCTTCATTTTTTATTCCTTACAGGAAGCAGAATCCGGGAGCCCCCCGAAAGAATGCCACTTTTTTCTTCTTTGTGCAGCCTGTCTTGTAGACCCCTCTGCTTTGAACTTGCTAACGTTGCATTTGGTGTGGAATCCAGAAGGGCCGTGGAGCAAGCATCCAACGCACATTTCCACCCCCAGGCACCCCCACCCCCAAACGAGGCCCAGACAGCCAAATTTCAAGAGGGACTGGAAACCCGGTGGGCTCTACCTCTTCTCGGGGGCTGAGTCCCAGTCTGTAACCCAGCCCCCAGCCCCAAAAAGAATGAGTTGTGTGGTCCCATTGCTTAATCCCCTCTGTGTTCTGCAAACTCATAACACAGAAATAGCTCCCTTTGTTCAGAAAGAATGGAGAGCAAACACAGGTACTAATTTTATCCCTCACATTCTCAGAGGCTCCCCCCTTGTTTAAATGCATCAGAGAGACTTAAGCTTCTGCCAGCGAGTGGCTTTTCAGGGGGCCCGGCGCTGTTTGAATACTCTTGGCTTCTTACCTGCAAGATTCTCACTCACCTTGCCCATGTGTGGGAAATATGCCCTTCTGCCCCTGGAGGGGAGGGGGCGACTCACCATGTAGAGCCACGCATGGAAATATAACAATCCCATAGCAATTCAACAATTGCTATCAAAACCAAGCTCTGGACTTGCATTTTCCTTTTCCAGTTTGTGGATGGTCATTATTTGTTGTGTGTCTTTCTTGCTAGTCAGGCAAGAAGTATTCATTTTGGGAGTAGGTCAAGTTTTCCTTTTATGCCCCCTTCCTTTTTTTTTTTTTTTTTAAATATAAAGAATCTGCTTAGAGGTGCTTGGAAAAAAATGATGATAGGTGAGTGCTGTGTGTTTATAGCAGATAAAGGAGCCCCAACAGGGACACACAAAGCGGGAAGACTGTGGTAATTACTTTTAAGCAGCCAAGCATCAAAACACCTCTTGTATGGAAAGTTCATCCAATTACCACTAACCTGGAGAGGAGAGTTATGTTGCGCTGTGCTTTTCATTTTAATCTAAATTGCTGTTTCTCTTTCTCTGATATGGCGATGGGTCATAAAGAGTTGACCATCATTAAAACTGTTTGATTTGGAATCCTGTAGTGTTTGGCTAAGAGGGTAAATGCAAATTTGATGAAAGAATAAGGATAAATTTACATATCAGCCTCAGCTCACATGGAGAGAGTAAACATTCTGTTTATCTCAAGTGTCACTTTATGATTTCAGTAGAATATAAAACTGACCTTGGCCCAGTCATTGCAAAAGGCCCAAATGAAATATACGGTTGTCTAAATACGATTTGCTCAAGTAGAACTTGTTGGCAAACCCTGCGGAACTCAGCAAACAGGGTTAAAGAGTGCAGTGCTAGCCAAACGTTTTGTTCTGATAAACGCCAAAATGAAATTCTGAAGAGAGGTGCTGGTGAATAAGAAAGGGTAAAAAAAAAAATCCTGTCTCATGAATTTTATGGGATCATCACAAATTAAAACATCCTATTTAGCTAGTAGTTTTAGCCTTTAGCTACAACTTTAAAAAGAAGAACATTAAAAACCAGCATTAACCAGTGTCAGCCCTTTAATGTATGGTATGCTTTCACTAAACCTTTGTTTTATTATTTGCGAGCAAGATGATGGTTTATTTGGTTTTATTCTAGTAACTATAGTTGATCTGAGGAATTTCCTCCCTCCGTAGGTAGTTTACGTTGCAGGAGGATAATTCCTGTTGCTGTTTAAATCAAACACGTTTGCATTTGCCACAACATTTTTAATTAGTTTTTCCCTCAAGCTAAGTCAACAGGCATCACTGTGGCGAAGGAGTATAGACTTTTGTTCATAATGAAGGCTTTTGAGGGTGCAGAAAAATATTCTGCCACAATTGCAGGCAGCTGTATTGATATTTTATCTCCACTTTCTCATACACCAAAGTTCATTGTGGAAAATGAAGGCGCAAAATGCGATTACTTTTATGGAGGAGAGTTGATGGTGTGGATGTGGTGGTTGAGAATTACATATGCATGTTTAATTTGAGCTAGTCTAGAAAGCTTGTGTGGAGATGAGGAGTGACCACTAAGGGGGACGAGGTTTCTTTTTGGGAGCATGAAAATGTAGTAAAATTAGATTTGTGGTGATGGTGGCAAAACTCAGTGAATATGCAAAAAGTTACTGACCTGTACGCTTTAAATAGGCGAATTGTATGGTATGGGAATTATATCTCAAGAAAGCTGTTTTTTAAAGAAGGCCAAAAAATGATAGCCAGGACTCTTGTGGAGCTGAGGATGAGCTTCCAAAGGGAATTTTATAAGCCTCCATGGGACAAATGGCCTGCAAATGAACATTAGCTCAAAGCAGCCCATTGGTCATCTCGGGGTGCTGCCACGCAGAGGAAGGGAGGTGAGGGTCAGCATCAAAGTCTAACTTAAATGTGATGAATATTTGTTAATCTAAGGGGTGTCAGGCATGGTGGGGCGACTTCTCGTGGAATTCAGTTGAGAAGGAAAGCAGCAAATGCATACAATTTGCTTGACCACAAGCCCGAGATCTGTGCATGTTATAAAGATCAGACTTGAACGTGCAAGGGATATCCAGATACCTCCGGGAATTCTTGTTTTGGGACAGAGACAGCAGGTGACAAGTTTCCTATGTTTGGACTTTATTCTGTAGGTAATGGGGAGTCTTAGAGTGAAAAAATATTTAACTGGGCTGAATGCAAGGCTCTATCCAGGATCCCAGCACAAATGCCTGCACACAGAAGAGCTGTGATAAAGCAATGGCATCGGGTGCTAGTCAAAGTTAGTGGAAGCTCTTCATCAATTGAAGGCATCATGTGGTTCTCTGAAAAGCTAGCAAGATTCGTGATTGCATCCATAACAGTGAGTTCCAAATGCAAATAGGACTGAGTTCACCATCCTGAGGTGTTGAGATCACATGTTGGGGGCAGCATTTAAGCCCAGATACCTTGGTCAGGAGGAACATGTTTAGAAGAGTAAGACCAGGACTCAGGAGAAACTACCAATTCTGTAACATACAAACACATTGAAGGAAATGTCCATAAAGGAGAAGATGGAGTCATGACCATCAATATCTAGCTTTACCAAGCCCTTGCGATGGCCAAGCACTGTGTTAAACATTTTATCATCATTATCTCATTTAATCCTCAGAATCCGAAGAGGTACATGATAAGTAATCATGGTATCCCCATTTTACAGAGTTTGGCTGTAAAACTAAGCAAACTAAGAAATTTGTCTAAGGTCACTTAGCAAATGGCAAAACCACTCCAACAAAGCACTGTTGATCATGCAAGGCTTTACCCTTAACTGCTACACTAGCTTGATTTCTGTTCTGAATAGTCCCAAAGTATGTAAAATTGACCAATGGAAGCTTCCAGAAATTAGGGAGTTTATGTTCTACACTATAAAAAAGAATATAGATATGCTTCCAGAAGCAGTATGTTCCAAATCACTGGAGTTGTTCACGCAGGTACTAGAAAACCATTTGTTGGAAATGTGGATGGCTCAAACTATTGGCTGTGATCCAATGGCTTTTGTCTTCTTTCGACCTAGTTCCTCTGATGTAATGACTCAGAGATTCTATGAATGGAGACCCTGCACATGGTTCTGCAGGTTGAACATTGCACAACTTGGGCAGGGGAAGGGATGGGGTGGGGGATGCTGGGCATTCACAGGCATCAGGGATTTGAATATTTATCATGACAGTTTCCCTGAAGATGTTAATAAGAGGTTTTAAAGGAGAGTAGCCATTCCTTATGTGCCTCAAGTTTCCACTGGGGCCTTCAATGATGCTGACCATACCTAATTTAGAAAGATAAATGCGAAGATGGGCAGACAGGGATAAAGGGGCATGAGGCCAGAGACAGGAAGACCCATAAGGGGGTTATGGCAATTGCATCAATGATAGAAGGTCTGATGGTGGAGGTGGGAAGATGGTGGAATAGGGAGCTATTTCAAATTTGTATCCATTCAGGAAATGTCGTTGCCTACAACATGCTCTTTATTATCTTTATATTGTTCCAATTATAGGCATATACCATGATTTGTTTAGACATTTTTTGCTGGTATTTCCTCTTATTTATGTTTTTGGCAATTATACATAATGTTACTGTGAACATCCTTTCTCAAACCCTTTTTATTATTTTTAGGATAATATGGTATCTTAATGTATATCTTATTTCATAAAGAATGCACTTTTTAGTCTTTTGTATTGACTGTCAAGTTTTCCCTTAGAATGGTTATTCCACTTTAGATTTCCACGAGCTGGCATGAATGCCTATTTTTCTGCACTTCTACTAAGCATTGGGCGTATTCATTAAAAAGAAATATTTTGGTACATTTTATAGGATAAATGTTGAATATGTATATGATAAAATTTGTTGAAATTTGAAATTTGATTACAAATGAGGTAAAACTTGTTTCATATATTTACCATCATTTCTAGCTCTTCTTTAGTGAATTGTTTATTCATATCCTCTGCCAAATTTTCTATTGCTCTATTGGTGTGTTTATTTTTTCTTATTGATTTGTGATATCTCTTTATATATAGTAAAAGCATTAGCCTTTGTCTGCCCTGGATATTGTGGGATGTGTGTGCATATATCTGTGCATTTTGAAATTTGGTTCTTTATGTATTAAATGTAGTACTAATTTACTTTGTGGGATCTTTGGTCGCTCTTATGCTTACACAAGACTTTCCTATCCCAAAATGATCTATTCTTCCATTCCCATGATTTTTATTCTAATTTTATCATATGACAATATTTATCTTTTAACTTTTAAGGAATCAAAATAAATCTTATATATAAGTGAGTGTATGTATGTTATTGAATTGGACTCTAATTTCGATTTCTTCCCAAAGATTTAGCCAATCGTCCCCTTAATTTTCATTCTTTCCTTTTCCTATTGTTTTGAAAGCTACTTTTATTATATATGGAAATTTTATACATGCTGGGTTTTCTGGGTTTCCATTTTATTCCAATCACCTGTATATTCTTATATTGATATCAGACTATTGTAATGATATGTAAGCTTTACTCAGCAGTAAGCTTTAAAGGAAAAGAATGGCAATATGATAGCAGTAAATTTAACAAGGCCTAGCAACAAGGTCTCAGAAGTAAGAATCAAAAGACTCAAGTCCTAATGTAGACATTGTCACTAGTTTGCTGGGTGATATTTATCAAATCTCCTAAAATTTTGATTTTAATTAATTTTAATTCTTCATTTAAAAAGTTAGATTCTGCATGCCTAAAATTGGGCTTATGAAACCTCTTTTGCCAGTCTCCTAAGAGTGTCCATGATCAGTGAGTGAGACTGTATCAAAACACTTAAAATTTCATCTCAATTGTTGCTGTTTATGAAGTCATTTTTCTATCCAATGTCAGAGTGATTGGAACCCCAGATTTTGTAACATTGTTTTAATAAACGAGCATCTCAGGCTTGACATAGAAGACAGAACGAGTTTAGAGGTTTAGTTTTCAACCCTCCTGAATAATTTGAAGAATCATTGTTAGAACTTGCCATATATTACTATAGAGCCTGCTTCTTAAAGAAAGAGAACTTTCAGAAAAAACTTGAAACCTCTTTAATTTTTTGGTCTCAGGAGGAATAGTCTCCTTCTAGACAAATCTTCACACTGAAGATATGCGTTGTATTTGACATCATCCTGAACGAGATTGAGCTTGATCTTTACTGCACTGGCTACTGAGCTACTTAAGGGAAGAGGCTGTGTCCTGTAAAAGTACTTTATGGGTAGAGGTCACCATAAAAACTTGCTCTCTAAATGAATACTTCCTTTGTGTGCATTTTGTGTAAAAACCTTCAGCCACTGAAAGACAAATTGGGCAGAAGGGGGAAAGGCTCCTGAAAGAGCCCAGGGCATGGGGTGCTGTTCAGAGAGCACAATTTACTCCCAGTGTGCTGCCTTTAAACCCCTCTGTGCCTGGACTACACCTGGACTTCAGTTTCCTCCTTTGCAAAAAGGATGTTGGGTGGATTCCCTCCACGGGCCCTTCCCTCCTAGGACTTGGTGACAGTCAGTGTCCAATTCACCGGTGTCATGTGAAAACAGTGCCCACTGAATCTGCTCACCCAAAGGTTGGGAATCACAGCACATAGGAAGAAATGCAGGGGGAATGGGACAGGATTCCTGCAGCCTTGGAAGTTGAGTGTGAACTCAAGGGGGCAGAGACCTCTTTGTTTCCTCTAGCACCTTCCATGAAGCTCACAGCCAGGCACCCTGTGAATGTTAACTGAAAGAATGCCAGGGTGGAATTGAAGAGATGAAAAACAGCATCGGTGGTCCACGGCAGGGGCAGATACTAGAAAGAAGATGTTTACAGGTTCCACCCAGCATCAGAATCTTGTTTCTTGCTCTCACATATGGAACTCAGCTGAGTCTTCAATCCCACCTGAGATAAAAGGAGGCAGGGCCCCTCCCCCAGGCAGACCTCCGGCTGGGCCTTGTTTGTCAGTGCAAACAACCACCCTCCTTGTTTATTGGGCCAGCGGGGGGAGCCTCGGAGGCAGCACATCAAGGCCAAAGACCTTTTCTCCAGGGCAGCGTTCAGAGGCTGATCTGCAGCCTCGCCCCACCTCTCTGCTTCCCCAGCCCCATCTCCAGCATGCCAGGTCCCTGACCCAGTATGTGGCTCCCTCTGCCTCATCTTGGCAGAAAACATCCCATTTAGTCAGGTGCCTGAGCTTTCTCCCAACCAGCCGAAGCATTCTTCTTTCTCCTTTTTTATAAGCAGCTCTGAACTGGGCATGCATGGAGCTCCATCTGCCTTGCAGACGGGAAGGGGAAAGCCGGTGGGACGACAGAGGGGTGGGGCCGAGCAGGAGACGAGCCCAATCATTACAGCTGCTTTTTAATGGCATAGGATTATTCTGTCTTCATTTGTCAAAAAATGGAAGCCAGAAGATTAGAGGCAGGTGCACTGATCAAACGTTCCCCAGACCAGCCGGGACCTCCAGGGGTGCACCTGGGAGCACCTTAGCTAGGGAACTCCAGAGCCTGAGAAGAAAGGTGGGGGAGAGACCAAGTTGCCTGCTCTGACTGCCGTGTGTTTCGCGTGGTAAAAGGGAACCTGTCCTTAAAGGTGAGCCATCCAGGTATTCGTAATCTTCAGGGAGGCTGGGTGAAGTCCCGCGCACCATGACATGTGACTGCAAGAGTTTTTCAAAGATTAACAGTCCAAATCACCAGAAGTCTTGGAAACTAACAAAAGAAGGGGACATTAAATATGTGATCATTTCCTTCAAGCCTGTACTCTGCATAGGTAGCCAGTTTTCAGGAAGAAAAAAAGTGCATTTGTTTCCATCTCAGTAAATGAGTTATTTATCATGGGCCCTTTATATCTGATAGCAAATGTGTCCCAAAGTAGTCACATCCCCAAATTTGCAAATACCACTCTAGGAAATAAGGTCACCTAATTAGTTACAATTAGTACTATATAATTGAAAAGGTAAGATGATTCTGATCAATTCTTTAATAATTCTGTAATTATTAAAAATTAAAGCAAATAAAAATAAAAGTTTCTTTATAAGAACCCAGTTTCCTGGGTCTGGCCTCATGAAGCCAGCACATGATTCTGTGGAAGTTCGCAAATGAGGACCTAGAAGAAAATTATAATGATAAAGGCCAGCTCCGGTGAGGGTGTTAGGTCCATGCATGTTTGATTCAGTAGTCTGGGCATTTGCTTCTAGACACCAGCTTCTTCATTTGTCTTATTCAAATTTGTCCCTCTGCAAAATGAACAATTAATGCACGACCGCTGGTAAATGTTAAATCTGCAAATATCTGGCCAGCTATACAAAATGTTTTGGAGAATTGTGGGCATCTTGCCAGGCTGTGCCCATTTCCCTTGGGAAATGGGGAAGGTCAGCCTGACCATTTAGCATATGGGGAAGTAAAGGAAAAGGAAGTTCAGGCATGTTCATGTGTATGAGTTCATTTGATAGAATGAATGCAGGAACCATATGGCAAATCCCTGAAAGACTAAAAGGAAAAACCAAAGAAAAAACCAGAAAAACCAAAACCATGAACCTTTCCAGCCATAAATAAATTCTTATGCAAACATATTTTAAAATGTAAGCAAGACAAAAAATATATAAAATAAATAAAAGAAGAAAAAAAAATGTAAGCAAGAGTATGCAACCATTTGAATGAGGTTTTATTCGCAAGGGGAAAGGTCACATTTTCATATCTAGGATTCAGTGGTGGAGGAAGATGAAACCATCTTCCATAGAAATGGGATCATGCAGGTTATGGCTCCTGGAATAAATTCCTGCTTCTCATTCAGAGGAAAAATGGAATATTCTCAAGAAAAAAATTCAACAACTAAATATCGTGGTGTGATTTATTCTATGGATGGACTGTATTTGTGATTTTATAGAATTGACATGCATTTGTTTCACTTTTTCACTTTGGTTTTTCTAGGTGAAATGGTCCTTTCTTCAGTCATCAAGCTAAAAGATTGCTATTTTTATATTGGTGTTTTTTTTCCCCTCTTGATAAACCTAGGATTTTATTATTTACAATTCCTTTCTGATATTTCAAATTCTGAGTGCAATTGGGTGATGACCATATTTTGAAATTTCCTAAAATATATAATATTCTTTTCATTTTGCTCTTGAATTTTTTTGGCAGGTGATCTCATCTTATGCCTAGATATGCTGAAGAGAACTACGTTTTCTGTTAAGCCCAAACAGAATATTGATATATTTCAGTAAATCCAATGTTCAGAATCAGACATGGCTATTTGATAAATCATTAGACTCCTCTAACATAAGCTGAGCTTCAGAAAATTCCATGTCATAATTTTCCTTTATGCCTCCTTAAAATTAAGGAACATTTTTTTTCTTGATTCTTTGCTGTTTACACAAGTAACATGTAATCACTTGGAAATATAGCCTATATGCCACCACAGTTAGCATTTTGATATATAAATATAAATAGGCACATAAATTTTACAGATTTCAGATCGAATTGTGTGTAGAGTTTTATTTTCTCCTTTTTTCACTTAATATTATAATGTGAGCATTTCCCCATAGCATTGAATATTCTTTGAAAACATTCCTATGAATGCTAAATTTGCATGTAAATTGTTTAAAGTGTCACATATGTGATATCCAAATATATTTAAAAATACACAGCAATGCCTAATTTGTTAAAAAAAAAAAAAAAAAAGGAAAATTGCATGAAATCAGTCAATTCAGTGTGAAAAACAATATATAGTTAGTGTGGCAGTGAAGTTTTATGAATTCCAGAAGAAAGCATGTTCTTTGAACTAATCCATTCCTGTGGGTGTGAGGCCCTTTTATTTTATTAGATTCAGTTAAGGGATCTTTTGATTAGATCACTTGATTAGATTGCTTTAGGGCCTTTGGTTAGGTCTCCACCCTCTTGCTGGGGTTTTATATAAACTGAGAACAGGAAGCAGAAACACAAAGAGAAAGAGACAGTTGCCAGGTGGAAGAGAACTCCAGGATCAGCTACAGCTGAGAGAGAGGCTGAGCGAAACCCTAAGGGGCTGAGAGAGAGGCGGGAGGCGGCAATCAGCAGAGAGACTCTAATCAAGGAGACGGGAAATACCAGCCACGTGCCTGATTGCCCACAGCTGAGCTCCGGGAGAAAGTAGCCTGAGAAGAAGGCAGAGACCCTGACGGAGAGCTACTCTTTTGCTTTGCCATGTGGCAAGAGTCCAGGATTTGCCAGCAGCTGACCTTGGTGAGACAGCATCTCTGATGATGCCTTGATTTGGACATTTTCACAGCCTTGGAACTGTAAGCTTTTACCCTAATAAATTCCCTTTATAAAAGCCAACACATTCTGGTATTTTGTACTGGTAGTCTTAGCAAACTAAAACAGTATGGTGTTGAATTAATAGCACAATTTGATCAAACATTTGGCTTTTCAACTGCTGTTGTAATATATACTTGCAGCTAGTGAAACTTGGGGTGGCTTTTCTGCTAGGAATCAATCAGTTATCACATTTCATTTTAATCAGTGTTCATGTGCACACAGGCAGAGAAGTGGGGATAGATAGAGAGTGAGATTAAGGATGGAGGGTAATGCTTTGGAACATTCTGATAACTGAGTTTCTCAAGAGCTTCATGCAGGGTCTGAAATTTTAGGCTATGAAGAGAAGGAAGACCCAAGATGAAAAGCAAATAACTCCTTAGTGGGATGGGTAGATAAAGATATTTTTTAGAGTATGTGACGAGTTTTACTTTCCTATATAGTTTGTGGTGGCTTGGAGCTATGTACGCCGTGTTCTTGATCTTAATCCATTACTGTGGGTGTGAATCCATTGTAAATAGGACCTTTTCATGAGGCTACTTTAGTTAAGGTGTGGCCTATCTGAATCAGGATGGGTCTTAATCCTATAACTAGAGGCCTTTATAAGCAGAATGAAATTCAGAGAGGGAGAGAGAAAGAGGAAGCCATGAAGAGCAGCCAGAAACCGGAAGTCAATAGAACCCAGAAGAGAAAGGAGAAGCCAGGAAAAGTTGCCATGTGAATTGCCAGGTGACAGAACAGCCAACGACCAAGGATTGCTGGCAGCCAGCCCCAAAATGCCACAGTCTCTGGGAAAAAGCACAACCTTGATGATGCCTTGATTTTAGACTTCTCTTAGCCTCAAAATCATGAGCCAATCAATCTCCATACTTTAAACCAACCCATTGTATGGTATTTGTTTTATCAGCTGGGAAACTAAAACATAGTTCTACCCACAATCAAGTTGTAGGTGAGTCTTTCATGCTCTTTCTTACTTGAGCTGGCCGACTGGTCATTCCTGCCTTTAAAATAGCTCTTACCAAAATGGTCTCTTGCATATTTTAAGATGCATCCATCTGTTTTTTCGAATGAGGGATTGTGCATTATTTAATTAGGAGAACTCCAACATGGGGTCCTGAATCCTTCATGCTTCTTACTCTGATAGGATCTTGGAGTTTAATGATATCAATGATCATTTATAATTATCATGCACATTTAAGGGGAGAATAAAAGGTGATTGGAAAACAGCTTCTGGGTTTGTATTTAGACTTCAACCATGAAGTTTTATCCTTCCCCACCTCCTAATTTATTCTTTCTATCATAGTGAATTTTCTCCTTGATTCTCATTGGAACTAGCCTGTGCTTTGCTATTTGTCACATGTTGACTCTTAGCTTCCTCTTCAAGGTCAAAAGTTATAGTTTCTTCTAACTTAGAAGAAATGGAGTTGCATTTATTTGCACATATTAGGCTGTTAGTGCCGGTGCAGCAAAAACTAAAAGGGATTTTGTTTCATAGGATGACAAGTAGAAACTCATAGGAGGGTGGGAGAACATTTATTAAAAATGCATGAAGCAAAAAGTTTGGCTGACTCTTTCTGACCTGAGAACACGTTATTTCCTTGGAAGCAACTCCCATGAAAACAGATACTTGGTGAGTCAAGCTGCGCATTTCTCTTTTCCTTCTCCCATCTCAGATTGGGCAGCTCAGGTGTGTGCCAGGTACCTGCCCTAGTGCAACCCTCCCTATGCTTGTCATTGTGGCCCATTGTTATCCAACAGAAGCTCATGATTCAGCAGGTACTTAACGTGTGGTTTCTTAGGAAACAGCTACCAAGCTCATGAACAATTCACTGCCGACTGACCACATCTCCAACCAACAAATGATTCCCATAAATGAGCAACCGTCTTTCTCCAAGAGTAGCAAAGTTGGCTTGGGTCCTGGAACTAACGATGAAATGAAATCCTCAACCAACTTGATCCACCCCCACCCCCCAAGAAACATTTATTCTGGAACACAGGTTGGTCTCAGGTCATTCTCCTCAAATTAGGTTACTGTGGGGACACAGGCCAAAACTGTCTGCAGCAGCCACAATGACAACTTTTCTGGCATTTTGCCACTGATTATTTCTTCATAGCTACTCAAGTAAAAAGGCCAAATCATTAAGCACCCAATATCCATGCATGTATCCATATATGTAAGGCTTTGTGCCAAGCACTGAGGATGCAAAGATGAATAAGATCTGATCATAAAGAACTCACAGTGTAGAGATAAGAACGGCTTAAATTTAGTAAAATAGTAGACTTCACATAGAAGAAGAGTGAACAAAATGCTATGGAAGAAAGATTGGACATGAGGGTAGAAATTGCACAAGATTTCACAGAGAAGGTAGGACATGTGGAATTGGGTTTTGAAGGGTGAACAGGAGTTTGGTGGAAAAGACGGTCAAGTCCATTTCTGGCTTGGAGAACCACATGTTCCTCTACTACTGCTCTTTGAGACCTCTTCTCCAAAATGAAATTAGGCACAATTCATGGTCAGCAGGTTTTCATGCCCAAGCAACTTTAGTAGAACTTAGGGGTACAGGTAAGTTTACTTACATTTTAGTAACTACGATTTTTAGTTACTACATTTAGTAACATTGTTTTGGCACTAAAATCTTCTTGTCATAAACTTCAACAGTGGTTTCACTTTTTCACTTTGGTGTTTCTAGGTGAAATGGCCTTTTCTTCAGTCATCAAAACCCTGCAGTGTCAGTGGGTTTCCTAGTGTCTGCCCCAACATGCGTCACTGAATAACAGGGATTTGTTTACTCCAGGCCTTTCCCTAGCCATAGGTATTTTTCCCTTTCCCATGACACCCGTCATGCTATTCTGAGTCATTCACTGCAGTCCAGCAGACCAGACTCAATGACACTTTTTGCGACTTTATGAAATCTCCACTTTCCCTAAGCTACTTTTTTCTCTACAACCCTGCTTCTACTCTAACCCTGCCTCTCTTTGGGCGACTTCTGCCTAGCTGCTGTTCCTTCCTGATGCTCCATCTTGACCTACTATTACATTAGCATTTCAAAGTCTACCTTTTTTTTTTTTTTTTCCTATGCTGGGAAATAGGAGCTATGGTCTGAAGTCAAAATAAGAGGGAGAAGGGAGTTGTTTTCCACATTGGTATCAGTTACACAAAAGTAATGCTACTCTCTTTCTCGTGACCCACCTGTGCATATTCACTTGACAGGCATCCAGTATGATTATGGAAGCACAGTCCAACAAACCGAGATGGGTGTGGCTCTTTCTTCCTCTCTTCCCTCTCTCTTTCTTTCATCCTAGGTTCTGCACACCTACCAGAAGGTGCCCAGAAGGGAGTACTGGGCTGGGGAGAGGGTTGGAGAAAAAGCAATCGGTTTCCTCTTGCTCACAGCAAAGGCTGATGCTAACGGAAGGACAGAGTTCAAGGCGTTCACACTCTCTGAGAGTTGGAGCCATTGATCCTAAACCCTTGCTTGTGATTATCATAGAAACTGAGTCAAGGGGACACATTACTAAGTTCTGAGTTGGGCTGAGATTGTGGTTGTGGTTGGAAATGACTCTATCTTGTACTTACAGAAGAGTGTGCAAAATTCAAGACCCTCCCTCACGCAAAGGTCACTTGGCCACAATGATCTCCCTGTTCGTGTTTGGGGGTGTCCCTGCAGAGTAGCTCAAATTCTCCCTGGCCCCCACTCCTAGGCTTTAGGGTCTTTTCTTGCATTCAGAGTAGTCACCTCTCCCCCCTATATTTTCTATAACTTTCTGTATAAGTCACCTTTCCCTTTATGACTGAAGGGAAAACGTAAGAGGGGGACTGGCTTATGGACAGCCCACCATGACAGATATGAGGTGCTCAACTGTGTGCTCCTCAGGAGAACATCTTCTTAGGATGTTTTGGTTGGGATCTCCATATCCAGCTACTCATCACCCCTCACTCAGGGTCTTTCTGCCCTTGGAAGGTCCCTGAGGATATTGTGGAGAGTTTTCTCTTTTGGTCTCACCTCCAACACCAGATGCTCAACCTCCCTCAGAACCCAAGTGGAGTTTTTGGCTCTTCTTCTTCCTCTAACTGCAGTCTGCTTGTATTCAAACCCAAAGTCTGGGCACTTTTAGTCCAGCAAATAGGTATCGTATGACATATACAGCATCTAGCAGAAGATGGGTGGATGGTAACATTCAAATGTCATGTTTCTGTTGTGAATCAGTTCAACTCCACAGTTCTTTTGAGAATTTTATTCCGATTCCACGAAGTGAGTGTAGAGAAAAAATTTTCATAGATTAAAAACTATGATTTTACTATTTTAAGTTAATTCACAAATTCCAATCTTAAAGTCCTTCTTTCAGCATTATATAGAATCTATTTAAGAAACCCTTAATTGTCAATGATTTGAATGGAAAGGGTATCCGTACAGATAATAGAAAGCTACCATTGGGTTTGAGATGTTATTTTGGTTGATTCATGGAGAATCAGGGTATGAAAATTTACAGGTATTTTTCAGCAGATTGAAAATCTGTGCTGGTTAGATATTTTCTTGACCACAAGATAGGGTGCATGATTTAATGCACTACCTGGTAACAGGGCAGAATATTTGAAATGGAGACTGTCCTGAACTCCCCCACGAGATCTTGACCTGGGGTGCATGCTGAGCACACTTGACAGATGCCTTCAGTCTGGTTAGAATTACTGGTCTGTAGGAAGTGGAGCCCTTGCCTCTGTATGAATTATATGATAAAGTTTCTACTAAGAAAGTGGAGAAAGGAAGTGAAGCGATTATTTAGACAATTCTTAAGTACACTTTAGATGAGCTTCTAGTTAACTGTCTTAGAAGTTAGCTCTGCCTCATTGTAGTGGGTTTGACCAGTGACCAAAAAAAGGAAAAGCACACATCTTGGGAAAACAAATCTCAAAATGCAAATGATTATATTCCTCTCAATTTTCTATTGAAACACCTTTCATATTTTGCACTTTATTTTCATGCCAACTGATGCATCATTGAAATGACCAAAAACCTAGATAAAATCCTAATTCCTTTTTTTGGTTGCATGGAGCAAGAGAAAAAAAAAAAATCTTGGACTGGATTTGACATACATAATTAGGAAAAAGATAGACCCTCTAGAAGCTAAATGCAGTGTTTATTTAAAAATGTCCTAAGGTGAAGACCTTGCTAGCAAGTTTTTATTGCTGAGCTATAACCCTATGTGAGAAATGGGGTTTATAATGGAAATGCTGATGCGCCACCTTAATTATCAGATCGCCACTGGGCAGCAGCATAATGAAGGAATTTTCTTACTTTTGCACAATGAATGCTAATTGAAGTGGTTGAACCGGGGAATGCCGCACTGCAGTAAAATGATGCCATCTACAGGAAAGCAAGACAAAGCCACACGGGGGCTTTTGCAAAGGGAACAAACAGGACAGCGTCTTCTAGCCCTTGGACAGGTGATTTCTGCCCTTGGACTTTTAGCAACAAAAAAACCCCCCACAAAAACTAAAAAC